>VDFB02278139.1:0-94927 GCA_007258455.2 Sequoia sempervirens
TTCAAATATTTTGTCTAACGGGATTAGCATTTTCAGCGAGGACTATATTATGTGTTACAATCTTAGGGTCAATTCTCGGCATGTCTGAATAAGTCCAAGTGAAAAGTTCAGGAAATTCATGAAGTAAAGTTGCATGGTCTTCTTGTTCTTCATCATCGAGGCACTTTCCAATATTAATCACCTTGTCTTCATTGTTAATATCCATCTATATGTCCATAGTATCTCCTAAAGGAAGCACATTTTATTTTAGAAATTCAAGGTTATATTCTTCTTTGTTCATGTCAACTTCACTATTTTCTTCTTCTCCATCTTTTTTCTTTTTACTAATCATAACACACGTAAGCCACATCTTTTTAGTAGGAGTGAATGGTTTTTCATACACTCCCAACATTTCTTTCAAGGCTTCATCATCATCAAAAGCCTCCAATGATTCCTCACAAGTTGTATCAATCAATTATAGATGCTTCAAGGTGAGAGTTGTTTTAGGATTATATGCATGATGGTGTTGATGTTTAGTGAGGGTCTTTTCATTCCTTGCATAATATTAGAGGGACAATATCCCAAACCAATTTTTTTCTCTTGCGTATTAGGTTCTATAGGAACACAGATGCCTTGTTCTTTCTTTCCATATCCTTTTCAACTATAACCCAATTGCTTCATAAGTTCATAACCTCTCCCATAAAGTCTTTCCATTTCTTTTAGATTTGATGGTTATTGATAATCTATCTCATCAAAGTTTTTTGTATAACTTGTGTCTACTTCTAAAGTGGATGAGGTTGTTGCTTGTGATTGTTCTTCTGAATTCTGCGTTGACATTACCATTGGTTTGTTTTTTATTTTCATTCTCTTTTCTTGTGATTGTGTATTCTCTATAAAAGAGGGGATGAATTACAAAGAACCCCAATCATCATCCAATAATTTTGACACTTTTTCAATCTCTTATTTTTATTCTTTCATAGGTTCTATGTTTGATGCTGGAATTAATGTGCTTAGAGGACTTGTTCCTTTTTCAACTTGTAAGCATCTTTCAGGCTTGGGGTCTATTTCAACTTGGTATACCTTGTTGTTATATACATATTTCATGATGCGATGAAGAGTAGAATGCATCACATGCATCTCATGAATCCAAGGTCTTCCTAAAAGAATATTGTATGAAATTTCATGAGGTATAACATGAATAGGAGTTTGTAAGGTGGCCTTTCTAACTATAATAGGTAAAGTAATCAGACTGAGTGGTTGATTTCCTACATTGTCAAATCCTCAAATCGATAAGGAGTCAGGCTCAATTTTTTATTTGTCCATGCCAAATCTATCTAAAAGCTTCCCACTGCTCACATTAAGGGCTAAGCCATTATCAACAAGGGTTATTTTTATTCTTGTTCTATTGAATTTGGCTATTATCATGAAGGAATCATGTCTCTTTCTCATCTCCAAGGGAGGGAGCTCATGTTGGTGAAAGGTAATGTCTATATTAATTGTTTTCATTCCTTGTATTAGAGCTATCACATAATTTTCATTTGTATTAGGAGGGATCATGACTTGTTGTAAGGTTGTTTGAAGCATAGCGTGATTTTTAGGTGAATTTTAAATTAGGTCCCATAGGGATATATTTGCAGGAGTATTCTTAAGTTGTTCAACAAGATCATACTCCTTCCCACTATGTGGAGGAAAAAGAGGAGCACTAGGCAAGATGGGATTAGGTAAAGGTAAGGTTGTTGGAGTTGGTTGTTTCAGTTGTGGATTGTTTCTAGTGTTATATGTATGAGCAATGGTACTATTACTTGATTGCTACAAGACATTATTCTTAGGTGGTTTAAGAGTGTAAATAGGTTTTCTTTGAGTTCGAGATTTGTGTGAAGGTGTGTAGAGGATAAGTTGAGGTTGAATCACATTAATGTCTATTGTTTTTGGTTTGTCATAACAAGCCTTAGTGGATGAAATTTGTGAGATGAAATCCTCAAGGTATTCATATAACATGTCAAAGTCATTAATACTAAAAGGCTTGAGGGTTAGATTAACTAGGAAAAAGGGATTTGACATAGTCAAATAACTATACTTTGTCCAAGTGGTTTAGGTGTTTGATTTTGTTTTTGTTTTCTAGTGTATGCCAAGTGTAATCTAATATAATTGAATTATGAACCAATGCTAAAAATGAAAAGTGCAAGAATCTAATTCTATCCATAGTTGCAATGAATGTAAATTATGCTACTTCTAATGATTTGAATGTAACAAAAAGCATGCAAACTGAAAAATATTTTTTTTAACAAAAAACAAAAGCTCAAAAATAGGGGATTTAACTCTATTAAATGCAGTGCAAAATCTGCACTTGGAATGATTCTCCCAAGGTGGCGAATGAGTCCTAGTGAGGTTTTTTTTTCTAAATTTTTGTAACTTTTCATTTTTTTTTATGATTTTTATGTTGTATGATCTATAAACTAAACTTGCAAATGCATATTTTGTATGATTTTCACTGATTTAGGATGCAAAAATGCAAGCTATATAAATTTTCACTAATGCAAAATTAGAAACCCTAGAATGCCAATTAACTAGTGAAAATTCTAACGCAATGTTAATGCAAGAAAGATCTAGGATGATGATGCACTCCAAATCAAAGTTATGATGTTCTAATGGTAGGTTCACCAAAATGTAGTAACTAAAAAACAAGGTTGAATGCTATCGTATGGCTTAGGACATAGAGCACGGGTCCACTTTCCAATTACTTCATTAAAGGGTAACCCTAGAGATCTTAATGCAAAGGAGAAAGAGATCTTGAAATAGGGCTATCCTAGGGGCTAATTGTAAACTAATGAGGGGCTCACCACCAAGTAAGAACTTGGAAATAAAAATACAATGCAAGTTGTTGTACTAAACACTAATATGATGCAGTGACTTATAAAATGACCTAGAAATATATGAAAAACAAAATAAACAGTTGTAGGATGGAATGTATGCACCTAGGCATCTGAAGTAGACTTGAATGAATTATGGAACACAGAAAATATAAATTTTTGACCTATTGGGACTCATTCGAGCCAATCTGGGTGAATCAGTCCTAGATTAGGGTTTCTACATAGGAGCACTTTTCAGGGAAAATGGTATCTGAATCTGCAAACAATTATGAAAAACACCTGTAGTGGGACTCATTCACCACTTCTGGTGAATCAATCTTGTTCCTCTTTTTTGGGAATTTAAAGTTTAGTTCTTCTCTTCAACACTTGTCCTTTTCTGCCAAATTGATTTTTGGATCTGAATCTATAAAAAGACCTCCAAAATAGAATATAGACTTGATTTTCTTATGGGGAATTTCCTCAGTCAAACCCCTAGTTTGGTAATTAAACCTTGATAGAAACAATGAAACTTGAATGTAAATGTGACCATAAACCCTAGTCTTAAGTGTGTCTACGACTAGGAAATCTAAAACATAATGCAACCCTATTCTAATATGCAAGAATATGATGCATGAATGGAAACATAAAGATGAATGACTCACTTTGAGAGACCTCTAATCACCCAAATGATCCCTAATGATGTTTTTACCTTCCTTACACTGAATGTAAAGTGATAATGGAGAATGGAATCACTTAGGAAACAAGTCCTTAGGCTTGGATTGATGGCTAGTTGCATCTCCTCAACCTAGAATCCATCATGATTCACCATAGAAAACCATGATCAACCCTTGACAATGCTAGATCTTGAATGAAAGTGAGCTCAAAGACCTACAGAAACACATTAATGGGATTGAAGATTCTTAACACTTGTCCCTTGAAATTTATCTTGAGAATGCTTGCTTAGATCATAAAAATGACTTAGGAGCTTGCTTATATAGGCATTAACACCTAATTTACTATTATCTAGATCTCAAAGGCTGACATTAATAAAAAAATTGAATTAAAAAGGTGATTTTCCCGCGAGAAAAACTTAAAAAAGTGCCAAATGGGACTCATTTGCCCAAGGTGGCGAATGAGTCCCACCCTAGATTTTTGAGATGGGTTTTCAGGATTTTTGATGTTTTAGATGATTTTGTCAAGTTTTTAGCTAAAATAAGCCTCAATATTCGAAATAATGGGTCTTAGGGGCCTATTAATGATGATTTAATGGGTTAGTTAATGGAAGGGTACCAAATATGTCCAAATTAGGCAAGGAATTGTACTATCTCCAAGAAGGGAGTACAATTTTTGTTACCACAGTTTCCTTAGGGAAATCATTGTTCTTTTTATTATAATAATTTCACCAATATCTATTATAACTTTTCAATTTTTTTCATCAATATAAAACTTAACTAAATTCACCCTTGGTGGATTCCCTTGCATCCTTTCTTATATATAATAGTATATTAACTCAAATACTATTTTCCCATCATCATAACACCTATAGAAAATATAAGGTTTGGTGGGGAATTCTAACATCTAAAGCCATGGTATCCTTTGCCCTTGTGGAATCCTCTTTGTGCATTATAAAACTACTATTCAATGTTTTCTTAATATTCCCCTTCATGGGAGGATTCTCCTCTTATGGGATTAAACCATTTCAATCCTTAGGAGGAGATGATGGTCCTCTTTTCACTCTATATGTTATTTGATATTTTTGTCCATGCAGTATTAAAAAATATTGACCTTAACAATTTCACACTATGTTTGGCTCCACCTTATATGCTTAGACCTAATTATGCGTTTTATTTTCCTATTTTATTGTCATTTAAATAAAAAAAAGGACTAAATTGGGAATTAAAATTAATTAATTATTTAATGACAATCAAAGCCCCAAAATGGGTCTGGTATAGGGCACCCTTTCCCTTGACCACCCTATTTTAGCCCAACTTTTAATATTTTATTGCTGAAATTTTTATATTTACAAATTTAAATTCATTCTTTGGATTTTCAAAATAATTATAATTGGAAATAAAGAAATGCATACAAATATAAGTCCTTTTTACCATTTGAATACCTATTTAAATTTTGAGAAATTGAGCATCCTAAAAAGAAGTTAAGGAAATTCAAGAGCATAATAAGCATTATTTTACAACATTTTCATGAATTAAGATTCATGTTAGCAATGTATCATGTAAGATATATTTCATGTTTTATGTTCATTATTTTATGAGTACTAACACTTGTAGGACCTTCAATCAAGTATCAAATTATCCTTAGATAAGATGTGTGACATGACGTAAAAGCATCGAGGAAAGAAGATATGAGTGGTAAGTTGTAGCACTTATGATTTATCATTCATTTTATCCATTTACCTATGCCCGACCTAGAGTAAGCACTCTTTATCCAACATCATCATAGCCTTGGTGGAGGTGGAAAAAGTAAAATGAGGTTTGACTTAGGGAAGCACTTATAAAGAAAAACCCTTTCTCCTGTCTTTATATTATAGGTGGTAATTATAAAGTAGATTTGGAGAAGATTGAAGACTTAATATCAATATCAAGCATTCAAGTATATTCATTCAACAAATTAGGGAAAGATCATTTATTCATCATCAAATGAAGTTTCAAAGCCGAGTTTGACATGGAAGAACCTACAGAATGTAACCTAATAATACCTATTCAAAGATTCTAGAAAGACTCATTTCTCAGTCTGGGGTTCCCACTCAATTGACCAGATAGTTTCAATCTAAATTTGAATGCTAGGTTTGACAACATTTATCAACATCTATCAATCTACAACATGTGCAACAACCTTTCTTGACTTATTTGTAATTCCCATTGGGCTTATTAAGTTTGTAGCTATCCTTTCTTGACTTCCAGGTTTTGCATTTAGTTTTATGGTTGATTTATTGGTCATTATGGTTGTGTGCCATAACTCAGACCTTGTAAATCTAGTTCTCTATATAATAGATACCTTGCCTCTCTTCTTATCAAGGCAATTTGGGGCTTTTGCATATTGCTTGTCTTGTGATCAACAGATCACTTTGTTTGTCTATTTTTCCTTCATCTGGTATTAGAGCCAGCTCAAGAGAAATCAACCAGTCACTGTAGGAGATCCAAAAGAGATCAGAGTGCAGTTTATTTCGGTGGAGGAAGATAGTTGGACTAAAATTCTGGAAGTGTTGATTGAAGATTGCAGTCCCCAATCAAAGGAAACCGTTGTAAGTGTTGTTTGTATTTTCTGTAAGTCAAAAGGATATCCATTTGTAGGAGGCGACTGTTTGAGAGTTCAAAAAGAGATTGTCGTGTGTAATTGGTGTTGTTCGTGTGGAGGCGTGTAAGCTGCAACAAAAGAGCTGGTGTGTATGCGTGTAAGGTGCAACAGAAGAGTTGGCGTGTGTGAAAAAAAAATCCAAACTGCAGAAGAGGAGAGTTGCGTGTGAATCTTTCTTCCTTTGATTTCCACGCAAGTCCAAAAGAAGGCTCTTTTTTACTTTAAGAGTTTTCAAAGTATTAAAGTTGAGAGGTAGACGTGAAAGTCATTCTCTCCATTTCTTTTAAAAGTATTTTTTCACTTTAGCCTTTATAAGGCCACGTGAAAAGTAGTTTCTTAAAGAAAATTTAGAGTATGATTTGAATTTCAATATTTTATTTTGAAATATTTTTCATTTAGTTATATGAGAAAGTGGTATATTGAAAAATAAGAATTTTCTTAGAGGGTTATTAAAAAAAGTGTTGTTTTTTAAATTCAATATTGTGTAATTAAGTGCATTATCGGTTGCAACTGACACTTAATCTTGAAAAATCAGTATAATATAAAAATCTTTTTGTGTGGGTCCTATTTGAAAGGATGGTGAGAGTATTCATTTGCAAAGATCTCTCTAGGTTTTTTGTGTTGAGTCGTTGAGTTATTGTGCACATTACTCTTATGGAAAATATGGCAGGAAATGTTATGTCTAACATGCTAATTCCTGTTTTTGAAGGAGACAACTTTACATATTGGTGTACTAGGATGCAAACCCTACTCAAATCCAAATATTTGTGGGAAATTGTACAAGTAGGGTATGTAGAAATAGATACAACTGCATTTAATGCATTAAATGATCAACAAAAGAGAATACAAAGGAAGTGTAAAGAAGGATAATGAAGCTCTATTTCTAATTCAAGGTGCAATTAATCAAGCAATTTCCCCTAGGATAAGTGGTGCTAGTCATTCTCAACAAACTTGGAAAACATTGAATAATGCATATCAAGGTGCACAAACTGCAAAATTATAGACAATGAGGAAAACTTTTGAAAATGTAAAGATGACTACTAGTGAATCTGTGAATGAATTTCTAGCAAAGGTAGAAGGTCTAGTAAGTCAAATGAAAGTTTTAGGGGAAGATGTAGATGACAAGCATGTCATTGAGAAAATTTTAAGGAATTTGATTTCTAAATTTGATGGTGTGGTTTCTACAATCAAGATTTCCAAAGATCTCACAACTATGCAAATAGATGAACTAAGTGGAATTTTATTAACTGCTGAAGAAAGAATGAAAAGTAATGAAGAAAGCTTAGAGCAAGCATTTTACTCTAAAGAAAATATAAGAGGAAAATGAAAAAAAAATTTAGAAATCAGAATAAAGTTGAATACAAAGGTGAATCCAGTAATTTTAGAGGAAGAGGTAGTAATTTCAGAGGAAGAAGTAGCAACTTCAGAGGTACTAGAAGAGGAAGAGGTAGAAAAAATGGGGGAGACTATGATAAAAATAATTTCCAATGCTTTCATTGCAACAAGTTTGGACACTATGCATCAAAATGTTGGAGTAAACAAGGTGAAGCAGAAAAGGGAAATGCTCACAATACTGTTGAAAACAAACAAAATTTGTTTATGTCTTGCTTTAATGCAAATTCCAGTGAAAATAATGTATGGTATATTGATTCTGGATGTTCTTCACATATGACATCTAATGAGCATTTATTTGTCAATTTGGATGAAAAAAATCAAAGTACAACTTAGTACTAGGAGATAATCAATCTCATGGAAGCAAAGGTAAAGGTACAATTGCAGTTACAACAGAATATGGTGAAGTTAAACATATTAATGAAACACTATTGGTTCCAGCACTAAAAAATAATTTCTTGTCTGTTGGACAAATGCTAGAACAAAATTATCAAGTGACTTTTGATAAGAATGAGTGCATAATAAGAGACAAGTTAAAAAGGAATGCAGTTGTTGCAAGAGCAAGGATGACAGGTGATAGGATGTTTCCTCTTCATTTCACTCATGGAAACCAAGCATTGAGGTCTAGTGAAATGAATGAAAGTAAAATTTGGCACCAAAGATATGGTCACCTCAGCTTTAGTGGGTTAATTTTACTAAAGAGATTCAAAATGGTTGAGGGTCTACCTTTCATTGAAAACACAAAAGAAGTGTGTGAAGAATGTGTTGTCGGCAAACAACACAGAGTTAGCTTTCCAATTGGTAAATCCAGTAGAGCTAAGCAACATCTTGAGATAATCCATACAGATTTGTGTGGTCCTATGGAAACACCTTCTTTGAATAAATCTAAGTATTTTCTAACCTTCATTGATGATTACTCAAGAAAAACTTGGGTATATTGTTTGGTTTCAAAATCAGAAGTGTTTGAAAAATTTGTAGAATTCAAGAAGTTGGTTGAGAAACAAAGTGGTAAGTACATCAAAGTGATAAGGTCAGACAATGGAGGTGAATACAAATCAAATCAGTTTCTAGATTTTTGCAAAAATCATGGAATCAAGAGAGAGTTCACTACTTCCTACACTCCACAACAAAATGGAGTTGCTGAAAGGAAGAATAGGACAATTGTTGAAATGGCAAGGAGCATGATGAAAGAGAAGAATTTAGATAAAAGTTATTGGGCAGAAGCAGTATGCACAACAGTGTATCTTCTAAATAGAAGTCCTACAAAAGCAGTTAAAGGAATGACTCCTGAACAAGCATGGTCTGGGGTAAAGCCAAGTGTTAATCACTTGAGAGTATTTGGTTGTGTTGCTTATGCACACATACCAAAAGAAAAAAGGTCTAAGTTAGATGATAAAGGCCTAAAATGTATTTTTATTGGGTATGGATCCGAAAATAAAGCATATAGATTGTATGACCCAATAGGAAAGAAGCTTGTTATAAGTAGAGATGTGGTATTCAATGAAGCAGCAGAATATAGCAAGGAAAATGAAACAAAGGGAAAAGAGATAATGATTGATGAAGTTGAAGAAGGAGAAGAAGAAGAAAATGAACCTGAGTCTTCTAGTACAGGAGCAAGAAGGTATCAAAAATATCAAAGAAGAACAGAAAAGAATCATCCATCAACTCTTATGTTGGATTCAAATTTTGAGAAAATGACAACAAGATCACAAGCAAAAGTGAATTATGCTTTGATGACTCAAATCATGGAAAGTAATGAACCACAAACATTTGAACAAGCTCAAGAAAAAGAAGAGTGGGTTGAAGCAATGCATAGTGAGATAGAAACAATTGAAAGGAATGACACATGGGATTTGGTTCAGCTACCTCCTGGTAAGGAAATTGTTGGTACAAGATGGGTGTATAAAACTAAGTATAAATCTGATGGAAGCATTGATAAGCATAAGGCTAGATTGGTAGCCAAAGGATACACTCAACAGGAAGGTATTGATTACACTGAAACATTTGCACCTGTAGCACGCATGGATACTATCAAATTGGTTTTGGCTTTGGCAGCTCAGCAGAGTTGGATAGTTTATCAAATGGATGTAAAGAGTGCTTTTTTGAATGGATATATTGATGAGGAAGTGTATGTTTCTCAACCTAGAGGTTTTGAAATACCCTCTAAAGAGCATTATGTTTACAGATTAAAGAAGGCCTTGTATGGTCTTAAGCAAGCACCAAGAGCATGGTATTCAAGGATAGACTCATACCTACAGCAGAAAGGTTTCTTAAGAAGTCAATCAGATCCAAATCTTTATATTAGGAGCTCAGATAAGGATATTTTTATCTTAGTTCTCTATGTTGATGATCTTATCTACACTGGGAACAATTCAACTTTATTTGCAGAGTTTAGAGCAGCTATGGTTGCTGAATTTGAGATGACAGATTTGGGACAGATGCACTATTTTCTTGGTATAGAAGTATGGCAAAACAAAGATGAAATATTCATGTCTCAGAAAAAATATGCTTCAGACATCCTACAGAAATTTCAGATGAATAGTTGCAAACCAGTTGCAACACCTATTGAAGTTGGACTTAAATTGTCTAGCTTAGATGTGTCAGATCTAGTGGACCCTACTCTATATAGACAGTTGATTGGTAGTTTGATCTACTTAACTACTACTCGACCAGATATCACTTATGCAGTGAGCTTGGTATCTAGGTTCATGTCAGAACCTAAGCAAACACATTGGAATGCAGCTAAGAGGATTCTTAGATATGTCAAAGGGACATTGAGTTATGGACTCAAATTTCAGCATTCAGAGGATAGCAAGTTGGTTGGTTATACAGATTCAGATTGGGCAGGCTCCACAGATGACCGAAAGTCTACTTCTGGTTATACTTTTAGTCTTGGTTCTGCAGTTTTCTCTTGGAAGTCCAAGAAACAACCAACTGTCTCACTTTCTACAGCAGAGGCCGAGTATAAAGCTGCAACATCAGCAGCATGCCAAACAGTGTGGTTGAGACGACTATTGGAGGATTTGCACCAGATACAAACTGGACCTACATTTGTTGTATTGTGACAACAAGAGTGCTATACAAATGACTAAGAATCCAGTGTTTCATAGCAGGACCAAACATATTGAGATTCAACATCACTTCATCAGAGAGTTGGTTCAATAGGGATTGATTGAGATTGTGTACTATCATACAGAAGATCAGCTAGCAGATATTTTCACAAAGTCTCTAGCTCGTGAAAGGTTCCAGAAACTCATAGATCTACTTCATGTTCTTCCCAATGGTCATTATGGGGGAGAATGACAGCATTTATCAACATCTATCAGTCTATAGCATGTGCAACAACTTTTCTTGACTTATTTGTAATGCCCATTGGGCTTATTAAATATGTAGCTATCCTTTCTTGACTTTCAGGTTTTGCATTTAGTTTTATGGTTGAGTTATTGGTCATTATGGTTGTGTGCCATAACTCCCTTGTAAATCTAGTTCTCTATATAATAGATGCCCTGCCTCTCTTCTTATCAAGGCAATTTGGGGCTTTTGCATATTGCTTGTCTTGTGATCAGTAGATCACTTTGTTTGTCTATTTTTCCTTCAAGGTTCCTTTGTCTCTACTCCCTACTCTGTTGTTTTTAGTTTTTGCTTATCAACTACGTGTTTTTCTATATTCACATTAATTTTTTGTAGTTTCATAATTAACCTAGTTTACATAATTAAATAAATTCAATTTATAATCAACACATCAATCATCGACCCCCCACAAAAAGAGGACCAAAACCCTAATAATCCATTTTGGCTCTCCCTTGAGGATAATAACTATTTATATGTTTAAAATATATTTAAATCTTGAAAATTACTAAAATATCTAACCATATGAAAATTAAATGTCTTGTATATAAAATCATAACATAAAATTCTCTCCTCTTTAACCCTTATTTGGTAGCTCAAAAAAGAAAGAAAAATTAAAATTAATGGCAATCTTAGTACCATAATCTTCTTGTACAAGTACCACGATGTTCCTTTCAACATATTAGACCATTTAAAGGTAATGAATAACCACTGATTTATTGGTGAATTAAAAACATGGGGTGACATGATGGAATGATGTGAACAACAATGACAATAAGTTATCCACTTCCTTCTAAGTAGCTTTAAATTGATCATTGACATTAATTTTGAAAAAAATGAGGGATGAAGGACTAATAAAATGAGGAAGTTTTTTCTCATTTTAAAGATATGTGATGCATAAGTGTAACTTCTCTTTATTCCTAGCCTCAAATATACCACCAAGACTTCTCCTTAAAACATCCCTAGAGATAGCAAAAGGTGAGTAAAATAATAATGATAATTAGAACTCCTTATATATGAAGACTCATATATCGAAAATAGTAGGACTGTTATGTGTATCAATTATTAAGGATTTTAAATAGGATAAAACCTAAATCTTAATTTTCTAACTTTTCAATAAAATTGGAATACCACATACCATTGTTCATAGTAGATCACACTTTCTCTAATACCTAGCAAAAGAACATCAAAAACTTTGTCCTTAACATTTACTGTTATATTATTATTTTATTTAAATATTAAATGATTTAATATACACTTGATAATTTATTATCCATCTAGTAATTAATAAGGCCTGATTTTGGAAGCCCTTCCATTTTATTCATAGATAAAATTTTATTTGTCAACAATATAAAATATGTTAAGATCTGTAGATATATAGATTTATATTTTTTTCTGATTAAATGTTAAGCTGCAATTCATATAAACCAGTTAGAACTCGAACCTAAAAGATACTTCATACTTTGAACATGTAAAATATGGAGCTTATAAAATACAAAATTCTAGAATATATACGTTATCCCAGTGGTATGTGGGAGCATAAACCTTTAGTACAAGAAAAACCTGAAACCTTATTTTATAGCTTATCAATGAGAGTTGAATGATAAATCATCGAAATAATAGAGTACGAAGTATATAAGATGGTTTTGGAGAGAATATTGTTAGAGGAATTCTTTGGAAAGCATGAACGCTTGGAGGGCCTATAACAATATTTATGATTCATTTTGATTTTCAGTGGCACATTTCTTATTGATGTCAGCAGCTTTACAGAGACTCATGAATCTTGCTGCAAATTCTGCCATAAAAAAGTAGCACTTTCATAGAAGTAATCAATAAAAGAATACAAATCTTGCCGAATCTTGTTAGAGGAATTCTCACCTTCAATCATGGAGTAAAGATTAGCCTTTCTTTTGATGTCCTCAGTGGGGTCTTGATCTCTTTGATTTTGTGTCAAAGATTCTCCATCACAGGGAAAATGGCGCTTTTCATCATCAACGCCAACTAAAAAGATTAAGCCCAACTGCTATATAAACATATTCTGGTCTGTGGTAAGAAATCATGTGGAATATAACTGAAATACTATTGAACTCACACTGTAAGCAACATAGAGATTCTGAAGTTTTCTCTTTGAACTATCGTCCAAATGTCCTTTGAGCTCTTCTACAAGAGTCTACAAATAGAAAAAAATGTTATAAACTTAAAATTATGAAATTTCACTATTCATAATGATGGTTAGTCAATATATTTTCTGGATTAGATATAGATTTTTATTATCAATTTTTCAAATCAAATTTTATGATCTATCATCAGGATATAAAAGTGAGAGAAGAAAAAAATCTACATGATATCTTGACATTTTTCTCCTCTTGCTTTTAGATTCTGATGATAGATCACTGAATTTGATCGAAATATTGATAATAAAAATCTATTGACTAGAAATGTAATAAAATCATGGAATCATCAAATTTGATTCAGAAAATGAATTCTGTTAAAGATGATTTTTCAAGTTTCTATACTGAGGGATTTGAAATGGTTTACAGACTTACCATAAAAACAAATCTGGGGGACACATAATGCATGCTTAGCATTTGAAGCTTGATGCGAATATCATACAACCTGCAATTTCAATCGGAAAAAGCTCTCTATATTGACTCGAAAGATATATTATCTCTTCCAAATATAGAAATAACATAGAAAACCTAAAAGGTTAGGTTAGTCTGTGATATATAATGTTGGTAGCCAAATATTTTGTACTACGTACTGTTTTAGGCTTTGATCGTCCACAATGCATTTTGCGATTCTGGCAATATGATCTTCCCATCCCGTTATAATATTTTGGTTCTCTGTAAATGGATACCTATCAAGTGTCTAAAATGATTAGCTTATATCTACCAATTCATAACCCTAAAATGAGAGGAGCTTTATGTCAAATTACAACTTTTCTCAAGGAAAATCAAAGGTTGTAAACCGGAAAGGATGCATAAAGAAATTGGGATAACTTATCAGTCCAGAATCTTGTATTTTATAAGCACCATATTTTGCATGTCCAAAGCATGAAGTATTTCCTTAATAAGGGGAAAATTTAAATCTATAGATCCACAGGCCTTTACTTTAAATGTTTGACACGTGAGATTTAATCTATGCATAAAATGGAAGAAGTTCCAAAATCCAGCCTTATTAGTGGCACTAGATGGGTAGTAAATTATTGAGAGTATAACTTGAGGAAAAATAAAATATAACACTAGAGGTTAGAGTAATTTTTTTAATAGTTTTTTATTTGGTATTAGAAGAAAGAATGATTTGATATTAATAATAGTTTGTGGGAATATAATGTGTGGTCTAAGAGATTTTATTTAACAATTCATTAAGCAATGATTATAAATAAAAATGTTAATGTTAAAGTTTGTAAGGTGTGTATACACTAAATGGTGTCATTGGACATTTAGATGTTCTTTGTTTTCATGTATGCATTTCTTGGTGATCCGTAGTTTCATTGGACCTATCTTGGCTCTCCCTTTCTGCATTATGAGGGGGGTTTCTAGTATTAGTGCTAATGCTTCCTTGGTTTCTTTTCTGGAGTGATCTATGTATCTAGTTCTTGTTCCTATGTACTAGCGAGATACAATAGCTAGTTACCCATGCATTTTGGTGAGATGGATCATTTACCATATAGACACTCTTGCGTTCCTATTTTTGGAGCAAACCTTTTATTTTCACTTGATCAATGTTCTTCAAACTATTGGTACTTGTGTTATTTGTATATTTGATTTATAGATGTTTTCCTTAATTTTCCATTTGATTCAAGTAGTGTCATTGGGGGCACTCATGCAGATTCTTGTCTTCTTGATCTTCATCATTATATATCTTAGAGGAGGCTTTTCATTTCAGTATTATTACACTCATTATTCAATAGAAGTCTACAACTTTTTTGTGCTTCAACGATGTTCTTCATATTCCTATTATTTTTGGGACATTTTTTTGGAGGCTTTTTACGCGTTTATTTGCCTTTCTATCTTTTGGAGAATATTTGTTCCCATGAGGTTTTTTCCTTTTTTCTCTAGTTGTGAGAGATTAGATTGTACATGGGTACCTCATCAGGCCTTGTTTTTTAGGACCCATCATTCATTCTCTTTTCCTTTTATGTATTAGATTTTTAAGGTTTTTAGCTACTCCCTAAGTTCATTTTAAGGGGGATGTTAGAGTAGTTAGGCATTAGCTACTAATTAATTAATCTTTAATTTGTTATTAGGATAATTCATTTCATGCACTTAAGCTAAACTTAGGAGTATTTTTTTTGTTAACTAGAGTGATCTTTTATTAGATCATTTTTTTCTCATCACATACAATTTTGACACTTGCCATGATCTAATACCTTTATCATTTAAGGTTGCTACTATAAATCACTCACCCTCATTGTATTATTTTTTGATCTCCTTGAAGATTCTTGAGGTTAATTCTATAAGTATTTTCTTGTTGAGGATATAGAAAATTATTATTTGTAGCTCTCTTTACATGGAAGGTGTTTTTGTTCATTGTTTGATCTTATATCTCATGTTTATTCATAATTTTCTTATTTATATTTTTGTGAATCCTTCCACAAGGGTCATAATTATCTCTTTCACTATCTCATATTTGAAGCTTCAATCCTCATAGTTCCTTCTTGAACTCTTTAGAATTAGTCAACATTTTGCACATGTATCTCCCTAGATGCAAAGGAAATTTTATCTTCCCCATTCTTTGCATTTTTTCAAATGCTTCATATGAAGTTAATATATTCCTTGTAATATCCAACAACATGATTTTTTCTATAGGGTACTCAAAGATCATGTAGGTTTTACCTGAGAATTCATCAATTTCGATGTAGGTAAACTTGAAAGATTCCATAAAACAACTTTTATGTGGATGGATTATGCTCTATGCATCCACCAAAATTATTTTAGCATTATCTAGAATTCATATTAAATGCATACTTTACTCTATTTTACTCAAAAATAGAGTCTTTCAACTGTATTTGAGGATACTATTAGAAAGATTACATTTTTTCCTAGGTGATTCCCTAACACACCAACTCTGTCAAAATGTAAAAATTGGGACTTGACTACACATGTCTATATAATATATAAAGACATTATATTTTCTTAATCTTCTAAAACTTCTCATATGAGCATTGGTAGATTCATTAATAGCTTGAGACCAATGAAATTTCCCTCCATCATTTTAACCAATTTGATGAAACTATACATACACTACTCAAATGTTCCACCTATAGGAAGTCTAGATACGCTATTCAATAAAGTGATTATGTCACTAATATCTTTCTTGAAATTACTTCGATATAGAGAATTTGGAATTTTGGAAGCTACCTTTGGATTCTTGTCATCTTGCATCCATGCCAAATGCATAATCTTCTTATACCAGTCTTTATCTACCTTTTACTGATTCATAACTTTTTCTCTCTCAAGCGGGATCATCACTTGATGAATTGGGATATTGAAGGTTTTGGTAATCACTTCTAGAGTTAAATCAACATAAAATTTACCTTATTTAATCACCACCCTCATATCAATATTATAATAGTGAACACACTCTAGGACCAACTGTGGTGCCTCTACAACCATTAGAAACCCAACTACCTTGTGAAGTTTTCTTCTTACTATATTCTTTACAAATGTACCTACATCATGACCAGTTACCCTTTTATGAAATTCCTTGGTGTCGAAATGCCCTAAGTGAATGTTTGATATAGTCTCATATGTAGGCCATATGTGAGATGAACGAAGTAGCTCTTGGATTTTTTCCTTAACCTTCTTCAAACTTTGGCTCACGGCTCTTGCATTGAGTTAGAAAAATACATGTTACTACCCATTTGCAAAACTAAGGTTATCACTAATTTATGTTAGCTTAGGGTTTCAATTTTACCAAATTATCTATTATAAACAAAAATTATGATAATTGAGGTAATTTTTTGTTCAAATTGAAAAAAAATTTATATTAAACCATTGTAACACAATACTATTTCAATTTATTAAAACTCATTAGTATTTAACTAGAATCATACTTAGTTCTAGTTATGCAAATCACTTAGAAATTTCAAATTGATCACATTTCAAATAATTTCACACAAATTCATGTACTAAATAGGTCTCTAAAAGCTCTATAATAATAGGTTCTTCACTATTTTTGTTTTGCAAAAAAAATTGTGTTATTTTCCCAATTTTTTCTCTAGTTTGCTAAATCATTAAATCACTCTCATTCTTACTAACTTTTTACTTTTGTGATAAAATGGTGGAAAACGAGAATTTTAAATTCCCAATTTCTTTTTTCATTCATGATTATTATGTTAAGTAGGGGTTGATTTACCCATAAGTCACTTTATATCTTGAAGTGGAAATTTTAAAGTTTATATTCAAATTGTAATGTTCATGTTATGTTTATCATCTTTTAGTCCGGTTGAGATCAATCTTACCTTAGTGGGAAATTTTCATGTTACCAAAAGTGTGGAATCTTGGTGGATGTGGAAATATCCATTTTATATATATCGGGTTCACTTAGAAATCCTCGATGGTTTATAACACTACATGGCTATGGGAATTTTCAAGTAAACTAGAAATTTAAGTTCATATACATTTGGTTCAATAATTCCTTGAATTTTTGCTGAAGGTTTATTTTCTTGCAATAACCTTTCAATTTTGATGAAGATGTAAAATATTAATAGACTTTTTGAAGGTGCAGGTTATGTAATGAAAATAATTCCCACTATAGTAGGATTTTTTGTCATTATTGGATATTGTGGGGATATTGAAGTTCTGGTTCACTTGAGGGTTGGATTCCTTTTTAAAGTATTTATGAATAATAAATGTGTTAGGTCCCATTAAGGAAAAGACTTAATATTTTAAAGGTTTAAGATGAGCATATTTAGTAACCATCATATCTTCTACAACAAATGGGACTTCGATTGATATTAGAACTAGTAGGAATTTCTAAGTGAACAAGAAATTATCATAAATAAAAGATTCGGTTCACTTGGGTTATATATTTATGCCAAGAATCATTCGCATTTTATAACTTTTTTGATTAAGAGAAATCACTTATATTAAAATACTTTATGCCTAAATAACTTTTACAAAACTAATACAACAATTTCTTCTATAGGGATTCCTAATTGAATCAAAAGTTTCAAGAAGATTAAGGCGAACCAAAAAATTACTTCAATAATGTATAAAACACTTGTTGAGACATAACTTGCTTCTCATAACAAATTTTAAATACCTAGGATAATATTTGACACTCTATCCATGGGTATGTGTAGGATCATGATAGGCCAAAAAGTGGCGATATGATGGGTATGTGTAGGGCATGTGGTTGACGACTTTTTTTTTACCCAAAATTGATGTAGTGAAAAGGGTTTTTAAAGGAAATTCTCAGCTTTCCACTAATATAAATTATTCTTTACTTTGAATTTAATAAATAATTATTATTCATTTTCTATTTGAATTATGACTAAAGTCTTGATTGATAGGCTAATTGAAAAACATCTATAGCTTTCAAACAGTATCACATTTTTTGAATCTAAAACATGTGTCACATTCTATGCTTCGCATACTATAGGATTAAAATAAATAAAATTGAATTTCATGAAGTTTTGACCAAGTCAAGGTGGTCAGACATGAGTTTTTATATTTTTTAAAAGTTGTAATTAAAAATTCATGATTAATTATTTATTTGGAAAAAAATTATGAAAATAATTCATCACATTGGGAAATGAGTCCTCTACTTATATCTAAAATCTTATAATTTTTTTTTATCATTTTATTGTGGTTAGGGTGGTCAGACAGACACCTACGCCTTATTTTTTCCCTGAAATTGAAGTATTACTGCATTGAAATTTCAAATTTACACCAAATAGTTTTTTATTTATTTTTAAATAAACCTAGTAGTTTAGAAACTACATTCAATTTTCGACAAATTCTATTCTTACATATTTTTGAAATAATATAGATAACTTATTCAAATTTTTACATAAAGTTGCCTAACTCTGATTTTTCTAAATTTTGTTGCCACTTAAGGGCCTGTTTTTTCCATGATGATCTTGCACATACCCCCAACTAGGATGATATTTGAGTCAATTGAGGGGCTAAAATTGGATTTTAAAGATCTTATATTATTTTCACTTTACCACCAAAACTAAAAAATAAATTAAAAAGAGAGGTCCTCATTTTGGTGAGAGAAAAATGGGGCATGTTGTGAGACTACACAACACTAACATCCCCCCTTTATCCTTCTGACTCATGGGAATATCAATTTTGACCTTCTTTACCCCAATAGATTCCCTGTAAATAAATCTTTGCTTTCTTCTTACCTACCTAGGGATGTCCATTTCTCATGTCATAATTTTGAAGTCTAATGGAGCCATTTTCACTTGTATCCGTGGTAGTAAATAGTTGGAAAACCAATCTGGAACTTTTTCTAGAAATTAATCTTGTTGGGAACATTGTGGAGGTGTAGCATCTTCAACATTTTATACTTTATGGTATGGAAGAAACATTCAATTTATGAATTTTCTCTTGATATTTTCCCTCTTCTAGTACAACACTTCTTCTTCTACAATATCTTCACATGGCGAATCATTTGTTTCAATATGTGTTGAGAAAATGTGTCTCAACCTTGCAAATATATAATTTATTGTTGATACGTCAGTGTGAGGGGGTTGTAGGGGGTACCCACCCTGTGGAGGTCTAGGGGGGCTCATCCCCTTGGCTGGGGGTCTAGGGGCAGTGTGCCCCGATAGGGGTTCAGGGGCAGCACCCCAAATAGCCACATTTTATGTATATTTTATTATTGTATTTATTTGGACTGTTTGTCATTCTAGGTATTATATCTGATGGTCAATATTTTGTTGGCTTGACTTGCCCTAGAAGGAAACCCTATTTTATGAGGTTGTTGTATTACGCCTATGTATTGTAATGTATTTTGAGAGTCTGATACCGACCATGTTGCTTCTAGATCTCTGAGTGGTGATACTCCTATGAGAAGCTTTCTTTGCAAGCATATTGTAATCTTTGTGATTTATGAATAATATATTGGAAAGATTTTGGAGTGTGGGGTTTTTTCTCCTGAAAAGGTTTTCCCCACGTAAATCATTGTGTTGTAGTATGCATGATATTTGTGTTTATTTCTATTTAAGTTTCTATAACTGTTAAAGATCTGTAAAATCTTTTGCATTATTCCCCTCTCAAGATTAGTGTAGGAAGTTGCTCTGCTATCTTAGCTTCCTTACAATATGTATATCTTATACACTTTCTTATCAACAACTCCTTCATTACCCTACTCTAGTGGAACTTGTTGCTGCTATGATTCAATATCTTTTTCCTTTGGACTTTCTTCTTGCATGGAATCATGTTGTATCTCTAGAGTAAATTTATCATGCATTAACTCCTTTGTTTCTCTTGTTCAAAAATATTAGGTTCAACTTCAACTCTCACACTCTCATCTTATGGTGGAATTCCCTCTTCTTCCATCAAATTATCAATTTATTGATGATATATACTAGGTTGCCTACTATAGTCTCCTCCTTATTTAGTTCCTCATATTGGGATTGGTTTTCAACCATCTCAGAAAGAATAGGATGAATTTATGTTTCTATCTCTTGTTCAATGTGAACATCGAAGGTCTCAACTTCATCTCTTTATTGGTTCCTCAAAAATCTAACCTTCTTTGATTTTCTCCAAAGACCTTGAGAAAGTAGCTATTTATTTGGGAATTACATCTTACTGTATATATTTCCCTCCCTCATTTTCTTCTTTACTATCCACCAATATGGTGGGTCATATTCTAGGAGACTCTTCTTCACTTTCTCCTTATACCTTTTTTTATCATTTCATCAAGCTTCTTCTTCTCCCTTAATATTTCATTTATTGTCATAATATCCTCCTCATCAGTGACTTCAATATAGGCTTCCATCTAACCTTGTTGAGTGACTAACTTAACCACTAGTATGATAATGTTCATCAAAGGGGGGGAAGCAAAAAATTTTACAACAAAAAATGTTTAGTAGAATATTCTTCAATATTTTTCACTTTGAAATATTCTCCTTCAATAGTAGGTATGGTTACTTGCCTTGGTTTCTATTTTTTTTCATTATTATCTCAGTCCTTGAAAGGGAGGATGCACTGGTAGATATGTCTCTAGGTTTCCCTATCAATTTGATAGGAATTACAATTTCTTGTTGGTTGGGGTTTTCGAACAATTTGGTAATCATAATGCCTACACTTGACAATTCTTCACTACCCTCAACCTTCTCCATTTACATAGATTTTTCCTCAAAATTATTCATTTACTTCACCAAGAAATCATCATAATCTACATCCTCTAATGATTTTATCTTACTCTTACTAGTACTTTAGTTGGGGTATATTATTAATAGCCCCCTTTATTTCTAATGCATGAGTGTAATTTTTCAACCGCGCATTTGGTTGGAATCTAATATTTCCCTCATTATTAAATCTAGATAAATTACCTCTACTTTACTCCAATATAGTTCTTCTATTAGTTGGTGAAATATTTTTTTCAAATAATAACTAGGATGGAGGACCTTCTCATCATCATCCTTCATAGGAGGTGTGATATTAAAGATTACCAATGTCCTCATTTTATTGAGTGTTTAGCTTGTGATATGTCCTCTTCTTGACTTCATTATCATTTGCGCAATCAGCCCAAAAGTCTTCTAGATTTGGCTCAAGTACATTATTCTTATTTATGTTATCATGCAACCTCCCACATGGGTCATAGTTGATTCTCTCATGATCCCATATTCGAAGCTTTAACACATGTAGCTCCTTTTAAAGATGTTTTTCATTAACCAATGCATTACACTTATATCTCCCCATATGTAAAGGGAATTTTATCTACCCTCTTCTATGAAAATTTACAAATATTTCATATGAAGGATTTTTTTCCCTAGTAATCTTTAGTAGCATGATTTTATTTTTAGGGTATTTAGGGAGCATGTCGTGTGTACCTAAATCCTTCAATTTTGGTATAGGTAAACATAGGAAATTGGATAAACCAACTTCCATGTGGGTGGATCATGCCCTCCGTATCCATTGAAATTATTTGGGCATTGTCTCCCTTAAATGTTCTGACCAACTTTATAGTAAATGCATCATTTACTTGGAAGTAGTCTTTAATTTAGTCTTCCAATTTTAGTTGAGGATAAATTTTCTAGATTATTTTTTGTCTAGATCCATTTCTCAACACACCCACTTTGTCTAATCCTAGAAACAAGGATTTGACCGCACATGAATATATGATATATGAAGACATATAAAATTGTCTTGACTTTCTTAATATTCTCATCATGATGTTAATAGAATCACTAACATCTTGAGCCCAAAGTAATTTCCCTTCATCATTCTTTACTAGCTTGATGTAATTATACATCCATGGTTCAAACATTTTTCCTAGAGGAAGTCCTGGTACATAGCTATGTAAAGTGATTATATCACCACTTTCTAATTAAAATCACTTTATTTGAGATATTATAATAAAAACATAATTTTATTTATTCAATGTGTTATATGATTTGTGTTAGTGTGCATGTGAATCTAGATTCTATTCCTTTATTTTTTCTTCTTGCTTAAATATATAGTTTTTGAGTGTAGGTGATAGTCCTTAGGGATTATGATGTGAGTCACTACATGTCCCCTTGTAGGATTAAAAAAATCTCTACTTCCACATTATGTTTGATTGCTATCTAGGTTTGGCTAGGAGATCCATATTGGGCTACATGATTAGACACCAATTTTTTTAATCCTCCCTCTATACGTGCAACAACATTATTATAAAAAAACATCTTTGGACAACAAACGGTGTCTCCATTTTTGCAATATTTGCATAAATGCATAGAACTCATAATCTTAATAGAATATATCCTCTTGGAATATTTGACTTTCTCAATAAAGTAAATAGTAGGTTTTCTTTCTTGACTTTAAAAACCTCCAATTATAATCTCATTTGCATCATAATCAACTTGACATAAGTTCTCAAAATTTTGTAATGCTAAAACTTTACAATAGAAAGATTTATGAGACCTTATAATATAAAATGAACATTACTATCCTCATAAATTTATGAAAAAAAAATGTAATGAAGTTATTTCTCACATGGCCATTCTACATAAAACAGATGTTGGAATTAGGACACATGTTCAAAGTCTAAAAATTACAAATGAAATTTTGGAACATTTGTAAAAAATATTTGAGGACAAGGAAAGTAAAAGCTATGGATCCCAAAAGATAACTTACTCATTTTAAATTAAAAGAGGGTACTAGAATAAATGATCATATTATCCAACTAAAGTGTGTGATAACTCAACTTACAAATTTAGATGTGGAATATGAAGATCAAAGGATGCTGATTTGTTGGTTGAGTGTCTTTCAAAGGAATCCCATATTTTTCTACTCTAGAATTAATAAATAAATTATGCAACATATAACTTTAAGAAATTTGTGAGGATTTTTTGATAAATGAAGAATAAATAACTTAATAATATGGTATTAAGTGAAGTAAATATGGAAAAAAATTATTTTGTAAATATAAATCTTTTTTTCAATCAAAATTAGAATTGTTTAAATAGGAATAGAAAGAAAAGGAAGCCACTAGCACTAAAATCATATATAAAACCAAAGAATTATAATCTAATATTTATCAATAATCAAAGATATACTAAAAGTAAAAGCTTCAAGATGCCTTATATAATTGTATAGAAGGACATATATGGAACTAATTTAATAAGAAAAAGAAAAGATCGTAAAAGAATATTTCAACTAAAGTATTTTTCTGGTAAGAATACAATCTCAAAATACATACTTAATAACTCTTTAGCTTCACATGGTTCATCAAATGATGTTTGATACATTGATTCACGAAAACTTAGTACTTGATATATAATAACTAATGGTTGAGTTCTTCAAATAATATAAAGGTTTCAAAAAAAATAAAAATTTATGAGATAATATTTTACTAAGTGTTGATTTTTTCCACAAGATTCCCATGATAGGTAAAGATGGAAAACTTAGGAAATTATTGGCGTAATATCTTCAAATTTTCTATTTACCAATTTGTAATCAAATTTCTAATGTCTAGTTGTGTTGGAAGCCCATTGTGATTGGTCATAACTTATTTACTAAGAATGAATAAGGTTCATATTGTTGCTTCATTATTTTATTAGTTTTGTTGTGTAACTATGTGTTGTTTCATTTCATTGAATGGTTGCTTAATTCTTCATTCAATACTCCATCCATGATCACACAACCATGATGTGCCAAATAAGATCATAATTTTAATATTTTTTTATGAGAAAAAGAGTCAAATATGTTGGAAATTGTTCTCATTGATGTCAACACTAAGGAGATTGTTGGTAGTTATTGTCATTGATCTCAACACTTGAGGAGATTGCTGGTAGTTATCATTGATGTTAGCAGTTGAGAAGTAATTTGTCAGGATTTTCTATTGGTTTTCATTGTTATTTTTAGTTTGGGCTAACATTGGTGATGAAGTTCATGGTTGGATGTCATGCCTTATCAAAGAAGAATTGTTGAAGTTTATGGTTGGATGTCATACCTTATCAAAGAAGAACTGCTGAAGTTCATGGTTGAATGCCATGCCTTATCAAAGAATAATTGATGAAGTTCATGATTGGATGTCATGCCTTATAAAAGAAGAGAACTTGTTGAAGTTCATATAATGCATTATTATTGTCAGTAGAGTTGATTTCATAATGACATATTTAGATGAGGATTAAAAGCATGAACGATAGTGGAGAGATGTTGTTGAAGTTCTACAACATGTCATATGAGCTCTCTCCTGATGTTCCTGATGAAGTATGTGTTGTTCAAAGGAAGTTATGGCCTCCAAAAGTTTCTTGAGTGTTTCTGGTTTAGGAAGCTACATTGATGTCTATCCAGGAGAATTCTCTGCAATCCTCCATTGTTGATGCTTTGGTCTTGTGGTTTGGTATTTAATGTTAGTGTTCTATGGATGTTGCACTCCTATCTTTTCAACTCGCCTGTTTTACTAAGGAGATTTATGTGAATTATAGAAGGGTAGTAGTATTACATTGGTTGTCTAGACTAGTCCAAAAAATGCTCCACATTTCTCTGCATTCATGTCTCTACTCCTACAAATTGGTGAGTGTGCTCTCAACATAAGTGCAGTGTCTTAGTTCCAATCTCATGTGTTGAAGTTGTCCACAAGTTGTTCTACTAATGCTACATCATCTAGTTATGTATTCTATGCTTCTTAAATAAAGTATTGTGTATGTATTTGATATGTGGTGGTTTTTGATGGTATTTCAATATAGAAGAAGTGCATGAAAGTGTTGATGGATGTTTAGGGAACATCCCATATGATCCGTACATTGCTAATTAGTCGCTTTGGTGCCACATTGTGTCTTGAGTTGGCTTTCTGGGATATTTGTGGATATCTAGGTGACAAGGCTTGTTCTTGTTCTTGTGTCATGTTCTTCAAGGGCTACACCAGCAATGTAAGAAGTGTTATGATAGATTTGAGTCCTGAACTATCTTGCTTGTGACTGCATCAAGTTAATTCAATAAGAAGTATTTTTATGGGTCAACTGGTTATGTGCTTCAACATTTCATCCACATGTTTCCTTGATTCCAACTTATGTTGATGTGCACCTACATGTAAATTATTTTGGATCACATTGGAAGAAGTGCTAAGAGTGTTTTTGGTCATCTCTATCTTCTGGATAGGAGCACATTATGTTTTGGTGGCCGACCAATTGAAGTTTTGAAGTGTTATGGTGGATATAAATGCAAGATCATTTCAGATGAAACAACAAGGAGTAGTGTACAATTGTGAATAAAAGTGTGAATAAGTGTGTTTGTGAATTATATTAAATATCCAACAGTGATAGTGCTAAAGGATGTGAAAGGAAAGATCAATTGTGCTACAATACCTCAATCAATAGAGTGTTATGTTGACAAGCATTGTAATCTTTGTCTAAATATTTGTATCCTACTTTGAGATAGTGAATTTCATTAGGCCCTTTGTATCTTTCTCCTGAGGCTATGTTGGATTTAGTCCTAAAAGTACTTTTGTATCTTTCTACAAGGCAATGAGCCCTCTTGCAAGTCTTTTTGGTAGTGAGCCTTTATATTGTGAGTTAACTCTCATCGTGGTTTTTCACTTTTTGGGTTTTCCACATAAATTTGGCATTCTCATTGTGCATGTGTGTGTCCTCTGTTTCTTTCTCACTATTGTTGTTTTGGTTAGAAGTAGATTGGTATATCTTTTATTGCTTAAAGATTGCTAAAGTTGGTAAGGATTCAAACTGCTATATCATTCTCTGTTACTATTATGTTTGAAGGTTTTGATATGATAAAGAAGGTTGAATTGTTCTAAGATTTTCAAGGTCCATAAGGGCTTAAGTTTTTTGTGTAGACCGATTCATCCCCTATCTTAGTCTCTAGGTGTGTTCAACAATTGCTTTCAAAGCCAAGTTCTAATGTAGAAGCTTAACTGCTTGAAGCCAAGATTCAGGATGTCACATGATGGTTCATATAAAGTTTCTAGGTTTGATGGGACTAATTACTCCTCCTTCAAAATGAAAATGGAAGGACACCTAATCTCTCTTGGGTTTGGTTTGTGGCAATTAGTCAAAAAGTGGTTATATTTCTCCTACCACTCCTCTTATAGATCCAGTTGAAATCAGACTACATGAATGTAATGCCAAAGCTAAGAATGCTAATTTGTGTGGATTGGCCGATTGAAAACTTTTTAAGGTGATGAACTGAAGTTCTACTAAAGATGCTTGGGAAAAGCTTAGCAACATCTATGAAGGCGATACTAAAGTGTATCAATCCAAGATGTCGATATTTAAGTGTAAATTCAAAACTCTAAGGATGATAGAAGATGAATACATTGCAAGTTATATGCTCCAGGTATAAGAAGTTGTCTCTGTCATTTTTAGTCTTGATGGAGAAGTAAAGAGAAGTGAAATTGTGAAGAAGGCTTTGAGATCTCTCCCAAAATCTTATAGTCACAAAGTGTCTCCCATTGAAGAGTCAAAGGCCTTAGATCAAAATTTAGTTGATGAAATGTTTGGTACTTTTACTACCTTTGAGTTGAGAGATTTTGATAAAGATGTTCTAAAGAAGGAAGTTGCATTCAATACCAACAAAAATATTGAGGATGAACCTATTGATCAAAATGATGACCTTGATAAGGTTGAAGAATTTTTTTTGAGAAGATTGAAGAAAGGCACTGGAAAGTACAAAGGTAAGTAACTATTCAAGTGTTTCAATTGTAGAAGAATAGGCCATTTTTCATCTAAATTCCCTTATAAAGAACCAAATGATAGAAATCAAAGAGATAAGGGGGTATGTGTAGGATCATGATGGGCCAAAAAGTGGCAATATGATGGGTATTTGTAGGGTATGTGGTTGATGACTCTTTTTCTAACCAAAATTGATGAAACGAAAAGGGTTTTTAAAGGAGATTCTTAGCTTTCCACCAATAGAAATTATGCTTTACTTTGAATTTAATAAATAATTATTATTCATTTTCTATTTGAATTACTACTAAAGTCCTGATTGATGGGCTGATTGAAAAACATCTATAGCTTTCAAATGGTATCACATTTTTTGAATCTGAAAAATGTGTCACATTCTATGCTTTGCATACTATAGGATTAAAAAGAAAGAAAATTGACTTTCATGAAGTTTTGACCAAGTTAAGGTGGTTAGACATACGAGTTTTTATATTTTTTAAAAGTTGTAATAAAAAATTCATAATTAATTATCTACTTAGAAAAAATTACAAAAAAATATGCATCACATTTGGACATGATTCCTCTACTTATATATAAAATATTATAAAAGAATATTATCATTTTATTGTGGTTAGGGTGGTTAGACAGAAGCCTACTTCTTATTTTTTCCCTAAAATTTTTAGTTCTACTGCATTGAAATTTCAAATTTTCACCAAATAGATTTTTTTCTTTTTAAAATAAACCTAGTATTTTAGAAACTACATTCAATTTTCTATAGATTCTATTTTTACATATTTTTGAAATAATATAGATAACTTATTCAAATTTTTACATCAAGTTGCCTAACTCTGATTTTTCTAAATTTTTTGCCACTTAAGGGCCTATTTTTTCCATGATGATCTTGCACATACCCAAGGTTAAAAATGGTCTCTATTCCAAAGAAAGCAATGGTTCCTCTAAATATGAGGAGAATGATTCAAATGATGAAACTCTTTTTATGGATTTCAATACTGGGTGATCCCACAAAGCTGGTTTACAATTTCTGGGAGATTCTATTTTTTGTTGAAATCACATATTTTTAGAAAATATAATTATTTAAGCCTTAAAAAGTTCCATTTAAATCATTCCAATTGAAGAGATTTTAATCAAACTACCTTAAATCAAACCCCTTGGATAAAACCCTGCTAGTTTTAAACCATACCTATAATGGAGTCTCCTTTGCACCTATCAAAATGCTGATAAAAAACCACTTTTGATTTACCTTTTGGGGGATCAAATGAATTCATTTAAAATTTATTTTTTGTAAGTATGTAGTCCTTATTATAAGCTTCCCAAAAAGTATAATTTTAAATAAATTTAATTTTATTATTATATTTATTTTTATTTCTTTGTGAATGTAGGTTTTTCACGAAAATCAAGCTCTATGTTCTGCACATGTGGAAAAATAGTAGATTATCAATTTTTTTTTGAAAAATATGAGTGCACCAGATATTGAAGTCCTTGATCCAACCAAAAAAAATAAAATTTTTGATACATATAAAACAAGTTATGCTTTATATGGTTGCGCTATGTCTAAATTATAATTGGTTTGACTTCGAAACTTGATTAAAGAAAAAATATCTAATAAAAAAATATATAACCAGAAGCAAGCACTAGATATAGGAGTTACTAATCTAAATTTAAAAGAATTATAATTTTATCCTTCATGGAAAAAAGTTATGTGTTATACGGTGAGCATCACTCCTTAAAAATGGTGTTAATTGATAAAAACTAGTTTTCGAAGGAGATGGAACAAGAAGTGCAATCTGATTCCAATTTTTTTGAAAAAACAATATTTAGAATCGACAAAAAAAATGTCAGAAATCACTAGTTTGCATCATCTTCAAATTCCTCATGGTTTAGCCACTATAGGTGCCCAAAAGTGAAGATTTAGTTAGAAAAAATCAGTTTAGTGTCTAGTTTGGCCAAAAATTGTAAACCAGTATTGTGGGATCACTTCTATGTATGATCTCTTATTTGAAAATAATTAAGGGCTGAATAAGGAAAGAGGATTGAATATTTCTTGAATGTCAAGCTCAATGTCAAAACTATTGAATGTTTAAAGCTTGAGGAGGAGATTGTCACTCTTAGGAATGCCTTGAAAAGAGAAAAGGGACAAATTGACAAAGGAGAGAATTTTGGTCTTGAGGATAGCTCCAAAAAATTTGAAGGGCATGAAACAAAGGAGGAAAAATCTTATATTGAAGACTCTAAAAGGAAAGGCTCTGGAGATGCAAATACTATTTAGAATGGAAAAAAGGATTTAGAAGTCCCCCATATGTAAAATAGGATGCCCCTTCCAGGTTCAATCAATCCGTTCAAGGTTACTATTTTCTTGCAATATTTTTGGACATAAGGCTATTGATTGTAGAGTTATAAGAAGGAATGATAGCATGAGTAGAATATCATATATGCTTTAAAGAAGCAATACTATTTTAGTTCATGGATATTGCTATTGTAGTGAGTGTAGATCCAAGGTGAAGAGAAAAAACTTTGTTCCATAGCACAAAATTGTGTGGTACAAATGCAATAGTATGGGACGTAAGGAAAACTACTATAGAGGTGGCTTTGCTTTAAAGCCACCAGTTCAGAAAAAGGTTGAGTCCCTTAATTAACAAAAGAATGGAAATTAAAAAGAAGACCACGAGAAGAAGGATGAAACTACACTTGTGCACTCTACTTAAGATTCTAAGACAAATTGAGATAGAGCATTATCTTAGGGGGAGACTGAACACTTGTAGAATATTTTTTCCTCTTGAAAAGAAAAAGGTGCTAAAGATTGTAGCATGAAAGAAGATTTGAATTAGACCAATCAGTGTAAAAATCTATTCTGCATAAATGGACCTTCATTGAAGATCTTGGTGAAGGTAGATGGTGCGTGAAGGTTGGTACACTTATTCTAATTGATGCCATTCTAATAAGGCATTCATAGTGCATTCTATTTGGAAAAGTCAAGGTATTTTGGTCCATTCCCCTCCAAAGAAAAAGGTTATATCTTGTCATCAAAAAGTTAAGTTAATCAAGATGTGAATGTATTATATCCAAGCTTTCAAGTCTTTATACCTTCTAAAGTGAAAGATATTAGTGAAAATTTTTCAAATTGGCATAGTGAATAAATGTTGAAGGCTTGTTGGAATGCTAGATATATTCTTTTAGAAGCAAAGTCTTTTCCATACATATTTGTGGAGATATTCAGTGCATGCAATCTTGATGTATGAGATGATTTCGTGTGCCAAAAATCTCTATTTTCATATAATAGTGTGCTATAATGCTTATTTTTTCTTCAAAACATATGTTTGATACTTGCACCAACTGGTGCTTGATCAGATCAATTACATGAGTTGGTGTAGTTGTCAATTTTTCTCTGCATGTGGTATGTTTGGTTGTCGAATTTCAAGAGAAATATATGAAAAGAATCTTCAGATACTTGAATGGTACTCTAGATTATGGCCTATGGTACAAAAAGGATCAAAATTTCTCTTTGAGTGCTTATATTGATGTTGATTGGGTAGGTTGTGTTGATGATTGAAGGAGTACAAGTGGAAGCGCATTATTTTTGGGAGATAGATTGGTCTCATGGTTTAGTAGAAAGAAGGATTTAGTGTATTTGTCCATAGCAGAAGCATACTATATTTGCAACATCTTGTTGTCCTTAGGTGCTTTGGAAAAAGTTGAATTTGAAGGATGTGAAAGTAGTTTATGATGAGCCTATTCCTATACTATGTGACAATAAAAGTGCAATTAACATTTCCAAGAATCTGGTAATGCAATCAAGAACTAAACACATCTCAATCCGATATCAATTTATAAGAGAGAAGGTTCCAAAACATGAATCAAAATGGAGTATACATGCCTACCAAGGACCAACTTCTAGACATTTTCACTATTGTACTTTCAAAGGATACTTTTGAGTATCTGTGGCAAAAGTTGGGGGTTATTTCCCCTCTTTGTTCTAACTAGATTCATAAATGGTTCATTTGTCAAGGGGGGAGAAATTTTTGTCATATCCTTTACTCCTAGATTGGTGAGTGCTACCTCTCAAGGGGAGTTGGTAGTGAATTGTAAAGAAAAAGGGGTGGGAAAAGTGCCCACTTTTTCTCTCTAGCTCATTCAATAATTTCCTAAGAATCCAAAATGGGATTGACTATCAACCTCAAAGGGTGAGTTAATTCCCAATAAGGAAGACCTAGGAGGGGTTCTATTAAGCTTTGAAGGGTTCAACACCAAGCAAAAGCTTGGAAAAGGAAAATAAACATTCAACTCACAAAACTTAGTAATGCAAGCTAAATGATGACTCCAAATGATGAAATTAAGCAATAGGAAGTTATGATGTGTGTGTTGGAAACAAGTGCCTCAAACAATATAGGCTGAAACCTCCATTAGAGCCAAGTCGATGTGACATCTTCAATTGTCTGGCCCACTAGCAGTTTGATTCATCATGTTTTGTACAGGTCATTGTGACCTTGCAGGAGTCTTGCCGAATGGTTACTGTGGAGTCTATAGCTGTGACAAGGAGTACTCGTTATGACCTCATAGCACTTGGGAGACCTCTGGCCGATAGGCCATTCAATCATGAATCAGAGAGACTTATGGTGACTGGGGTTTCAGAGTGACTTCAACACTCAGGGAGAAGTCTCAGCAAACAGTGAATTTCTTACCGACAAGAATTCATATGTTGTCTTCGTCGTAACAAAGAGTCTCGGAGAAAGGTCTTAGCAAAAGATGAAAGTCATGTCGACAGGGACACACTCAAGAGTTATCGATGTAACACTAAGGGTTCATTATGAAGTCTGGGCGAAAGCTAATGTCTTGCTGATAGGGGACACATCCAAACGTTCTTCGGTGTAATCTAAGTGATTGGAGAAACCTCTTAGCGATGGTGAATGTCTTGCCGATAGCCGATGGCTATCATGGTAACACTTCGTCCTAGGAAGACGTCTTAGCGAATGTTGAAGGTCTCACCAATAGGAACATCTTGTGGGATCTTCGGTATAACTTTTGGCAACAGATGAAGCTTTTGGGATAAGTCATAGAGCTCAGTGAGAAGTCTTAGCGAGAGCTACATGTCTCGCCGACATTGTTTTATGTTGGAGTCTTCAGGGTAACATATGGAGATCAGTATGTTCTCTCAGTGAAGGGAAATGTCTTGGCGACGAGTGAACACTTCGGGGTAACCTTTATGTCTCGGTATGAACTCTCGGCGAAAGATGTGAGTCTTGCCGACTTCTACTTGGCACTTAGTATGTTTGGGAACTTCGGTATAGCCTTGAGTGACTCGCTATGATCTCTTGGCGAATGGGATAGGTCTGGGCGACTGCTTGGTGACTCGGTGTAACTCATGGAGCTCGATAGAACGTCTTAGCAATAACAAAGTCTCTTGGCGACATCGATATGAAGTCTATGTGGCATCAGTGAGATACTGTTAGTGTCTCACCGAGATGCTAGTACATTGTGAATTTTGTTGACCGAGTAAGACTGTCCTATGTGGAGTCTCGTGGACCAATTAGAGGAGCCAAATTGGAACCATTGGGAGTCTGTTCGTTGCGATGGTTCTGTAAGGAAGCTCGACAGACATGGAACAACAGAGATATACTCTGTGATTGCATATTGTAATCGGTTGGTTCAATCAATAGTGGAGTGTGAAGAGTTTGAACTGTATCAGTGTGAATTCGATTCTGTAAAGACTGCAAACAAAAAAGGTTCTTGTGCAATATTGGTAATGGTTAATGCTGCTGTAAATCAAACACCAGAAAGATAAGTCTGAAAATTGTATATAATTCTTATTATTGTAATACAAAGTGATTTCTCTTGGTGTGGTGGGTTTTTTCTCCCGTAAGGGTTTTCCCACGTATATCTGGTGTTCTTGTGTGATTGTCAAAACTCTGTTTTTGTAATCTGTTTCATAGTGCATCTTAACTTGACTGTAATTGTAAATTTTAAAGTGTATCTGCATTCTTTCCTGAGGTATTGACGTTAGGAGAATTGTTTTCCACATCTAATTTTCCTTACAAGTGGTATCAGAGCCTGGCTAGTTGTGTTATCCTTTGGGGTACATTGGGTTTTTTGTGTCAATTTTGTTCAGTGGGAGTCTTGTAGAGATTTTTATTTCTAATTACAGATTAAGATGTCTAGTTCATCTGAAAAGATTGAAATAGAGAAATTCAATGGCAGTAACTTTGAATTATGGAAACTCAAGATGGGGGATCTCTTAGTAGATCGAGATCTTTGGATTGTTGTGTCTGGAACTAAACCGATAGGCATGAAGCAAGAAGAATGGGACCTTGCAGATAGAAAATCTAAGGGGCTAATAAGGCTCTGCTTGGCAGACTCAGTTCTTCTCAATGTGCATGAAGAGAAGACTGCCTCTTCTTTGTGGAAGAGACTGGCATCTATTTATCAGGGGAAATCTTTGGTGAATAAGTTGTTCTTGAGGAAGAAGCTCTACTCTTTGAGGATGTAGGAAGGAGGGTCTGTAGCTGATCATTTGAATGCATTTAACATGTTGCTTGCACAATTAACATCTATTGGTGTAAAGATTGAAGAAGAAGATCGTTGTATGCTTCTGTTGTGTTCTTTGCCAGACTCTTGGGATCATCTGGTGATGGCTATTGGGAGTACAACATCTAGTTTCAAGATGGAAGATGTTGTTGGTTCTTTGCTGTTAGAAGAAATGAGAAGGAAGTCTTTTGAGATGACGAAGGAGGCTCTTGTTGTCAGAGGAAGGTCAAAGGAGAAAGGCAAGAAGAAGGACAAGAAGTCCAAATCGAAATCAGAGGGGAGATCAAAGTCTCCTGGCAAAAACTCCAAGGTGAAGTGTTGTAACTGTGGGCAACCTGGTCATGTCCGAAAGGATTGTAAAGAGGAGAAAAAGAAGAAGGGCTCTTCCGATAATGGTTCTTCTCATAGTGATGGTGATGCCTTCATTGCAGCCTTGGCTACATAGGCATCAGATGATGTCTGGTTGATAGATTGTGGAGCATCATTCCACATGACATCTGACAGAGAATGGTTCACAAAGTATGAAAAATACGATGTTGGAAAGGTGTACTTGGTGAGTGATTCAACTTTGGAAATTTTTGGTCGTGGAAGAGTCAGAATCCAATTCCCTGATGGCAGAATAAAGGGGATCAATAATGTTATGCACATACCAGGTCTGGCTCGAAATCTATTTTCTGTAAGTATCCTAAATGATATCGGAGTATAAGTCTTGTTCTTAGGAAGTGGTTGTAAGATGACTAGTGGTTCAATGGTGTTGGCTAGAGGTGCTCAAATAGGTACCCTGTACAAGCTGGATGCACAAGCTATTCATTGTAACAATGTCTCTTTGAAGTCACTGAAAGCTGCTCATGGAGGTAAAGAGGGAAATATCCCTAATTATGTAAACTCTACAGAAGTAAAACTTCCTCCAGAGAAGACTATACTTTATCATCATAGGTTAGGCCACATAGGAGAAAAAGGTTTAAAAACCTTGAAGAACAAAAACCTGGTTGAGGGGCTTGAAGATTGTAATCTGGAATTTGAATTCTGTGAACACTGTATATATGGAAAGCAACATTGTGTTTCATTTTATGACAGTCCTCATAAATCTTCTAGTTTGTTAGACTATATTCATTCGGATGTGTTTGGTCCAGTAGATGTTCCTTCTTTGTCTAAATCAAGATACTATGTGTCATTCATTGATGATTATTCAAGAAGAGCATTTATATATTTTTTGAAAAGTAAATCAGAAGTGTTCAGTCGATTTAAGGAGTTTAAAAATCTTGTTGAAAATCAGACTGGTAAAACAATAAAATGCTTAAGGATTGATAATGGCGTTGAATTCTGTTCGATGAATTTGAAAGATACTGTAAAGACCATGGAATCAAAAGACATAAGACTACACCTTATACTCCATAGCGAATGGAGTTGCAGAAAGGTTCAATAGGATAGTGATGGAGAGAGCACGAAGTATGCTTAGTAGTGTGGTTTGGAAGAGAAGTTCTGGGCTAAAGCTACTGCTATTGCATGTTAATTAATCGATCTCCAAACTCTACTCTTGTTGAGAAGAAACCTTTGGAAGTGTGGTATGGTAAGAAGCCCTCTCTTAGACATATTAGAGTCTTTGGCTATGAAGCATATGCGCATGTGCCAGATGTAAAAAGATCTAAGTTGGAGAACAAGGTGTCAAGTATATTTTTATTGGTTATAGTGCTAACATTAAAGGATACAAGCTTTGGAATCCTATTACAGAGAAGGTTGTATACAGCAGGAGTGTAATCTTTCATGAGCTGAAACCTTCCAACTTGGATCTGCAGTCAGAGACAAAGTCAGAAAATAATAAGGATGTAGCATTAATTCCTCCTACACTAGAGAAAGAGGAATTGAAGATTCAAAATGTACCTAAAACTAAGGAGAGCTCAAGCAGTTCTGAAAGTTCTGAAGAAGAATAACCTCAGCCTCAACCAGTGAGGAGGTCAACCCGAGAAAGGAAACAACTAGATAGGTATGGGTTCTCATTAATTGATTCTACTTGTGCCTATGCTTTGATTTCTAGTATTGATGAGCCTAGGACTGTGAAAGAGGCATTTAAAATGTCTGATTCAGACTCTTGGTTAGAAGCCATGGAAGAAGAGATGGTCTCATTGGATAAAAATGAAACTTGGAGTTTGGTGCCCTTGCCTAAAGGCAGAAAACCTGTGGGCTGCAAATGGTTATTTAAGAAAAAGATTGGTCTGGATGGCAGTGTAGAAAAGTACAAGGCAAGACTGGTTGCAAAGGGTTATTCCTAGGTAGAGGGAATTGATTATGGGGAAATCTTTTCTCCTGTAGCAAAGCTGACATCCATTAGATTTCTATTGTCACTTGTAGCAGCGTATGACTTAGAGGTTGAACAGATGGATGTGAAGACAACATTTCTTCATGGTGATCTTGAAGAAGAAATATATATGTCCCAGCTTGAGCACTTTGTTGAGAAAGGTAAAGAAAAACTGGTATGAAAATAAAAGAAGTCTTTGTATGGGTTAAAATAGTCACCTAGAATGTGGTACCAAAAATTTGATACTTATGTATTTTCTTTAGGTTTTGTGAGATCAAAATCTGATCACTGTGTATACTATAAAGCTGAAAGTGATCAAGTGCTTGTTATTACTCTTTATGTTGATGACATGTTGTTCATAGTGGTCGCACCCACAAAAAGATATGAAAATCATGGCAAAACCTATCCTGGGAATTGGACATTCCAGCAGGCAACTAATATCTTTTCATGGTCGCTCATTTACTTGTCAAAGCAGGGAACGTATACTTGAAATGGAGCAGCACAACATATGCACTAAGAACTAGTTTCAGTCACAACTTAATGGAAATAAATACTTGGAAAGAATTATATCTACGCTATAGGAAGGTAATGCAAATTTTTCTTAGCTCAACCATAATCTAACCAAAGCAGAAATCATAATAGCTACGACTGAGAAACAAACTATGAACTGGCCTTATGCTGCAGGAACAAACACAGGGATGGATTCCCGATGCTACAGGAACAATATAAGACTGAGTTTGCACATAAACTTCAAAGATGAAATCTAACTGATGATCAACAGAAAATGAACGGCTAACTAACTAACTACAGATACTTACTAAGTGGGCCTCCTTAGCAAGCATCAATTAATTACGCAAGTACTGAACTCAGAACTTCATCAAATTTTATTCATAAACTCAGAATGGTATACATTGTTCTGCTCATATGAAAACTAACAAAAAACTCTATCTCTTGTCATACAGACTTTGTTTTTATTATCATACTAACTTTTACATGATATCCTTCTATCTCACTATGCTTGCTCACTCGCGCAGGAGGAACACTTATTTAAATTAGGAAAACAACTAACTAACTAACCCTAACAGAGAAAGACGTGGATGTAAAATGTATCTTGAAATTGAGGAATAGACTTCATAAATGAGTTTATCCGTTCAACCCGATCTAGAGAGAATCTAGCACTCCACTCTTTCCAGATTAACTGATATTTAAAATCCTTCCCAACAGTTTCGGTCAAAGAGTCTTCACCAGAGCTTCCTCGAAGTCGTGCAGGAAATGGACTTTACTGCAAGGCCAAGATTAGTTGCGCTTGACTTGATCATACTTTCTCCAACAACCTACGAAACACAAGGTAACAGTGCGAAAGAAAAGGCGCATGGCACATACACAATATCCATTCATTAATCACATATTTAAATCTATTTCATCATTCAAAAACTACATGTGTTATACCAGTCATTTGGGGAGTCAAAAATGGTAATAAATATAGACATGTCAACATGATAGGCTGTAGGAACATAAAAGTGTATTGCTACAGGATATCCCCCAATAAAAGGTTTCAAAAGAGTTAAACAACAATGAACAACAAAAGTGAAGGTATTAAAAGTACACCATCATATCCAAATTATGAGCATATTTTGGGCTCATCATTTGCCCCCTACTTGACCCAATGCTGGTCCTCCAGCATTAAAATTTTTGGTGGTCTCTCTGAAATCAGTGGTTGAAGCATGACCCTAAAATGGAGTTCCAAATTTGTAATAAAAACCTCTAAAACTTTGCCACCTTTCATACCTACGAGCTTCTGTATCTTCATTAATATTTATAGCTTGGTAGGGATAAAGAGGCCACATTAGCATAGGAGGTCTAAATGTCAATGGCAACCACAATTCAAACCTCTTTTGAAGGCCCAATTGTATGTATCTGCTTGATCTTTTGAGAGCTGCCATAAAATTTAGGGAACTGTGAGGCTCAAACCTTCTTAACCCAATAGTTAATCTCTCCCACCTCTTCTCAATTCTAGAGTATGACAGCTTCCAAAACGAGTATGTATGTTCTTGAAACTCATCATATACCTGTTTTCTGAGATCAAATATTTTCATCCTGACTGTATCATTATTAAAGCCATATGCCATAGTAAGCCAGGTTTTCAACATTGTGTGGGGGTCTGAACTCTTAGGGCGCAATGGAATAGGCTCATTCCTTTCAGCTTCTTCATATGCTTCCCATTTCCTGCCATAATTTGCTTCATTTTCCCCCCAAGACATAAGTGATCTCAAATGGATATCACCAATGTATAGAAGGGGATTCCACTTTGTTTCAGATGGAATTATAAAGCCATGTAAATAAAATTCACACAAAGAATTCCTAAGCCAATTAGGAGCTGCCTACTATGCATCATAGAATTCTTTAGCAGTGTGAATAATAGGATCTTGATTTCTAGAAATTCTCATTAGCTGGAACCACAAGAATTGTTCCTTGAGGCACAAAGCATAAACTCTGGGTGGTGGTCTCCATTCCATAATCTGACCAGTTACCTTCAGCATTTCATCCATTTTCTCCTTTAACTCCTGAATTTCCTATTTTTGCCTCTCAATTTCCTTTTTCAGTTTCTTCTTTTTTTCCTCCCAAAGACTTTGTTGCATTTCAGTCTTGGCTAGGTGGCAGAAACTCAGGGTTTGCAATGTAACTGGTTTCCATGTAGCTTTGAAATATTCCAAAAATTCAATCAAAAATGTCTTTTTGTAGACAACAATGGCTTGACAAGTTGCAGGGGGAAATGAAGCTTCATTAGCCACTTCCAATTGTTCAGTCTGTTCCTCCTCTTGCTGCAGGATGAATTCCTGTTGCTGCAGTGGAGAAGACTGTGCTTCCTTTGAAATCTGCATAGCCGCAGTAGCCAAGTCATCGAGACTTGGTACCCCCCTTTCATTATGCTTAACTTCCCTTGTGTCAATTTGTTCTTCTTCAGGAATAACAAATGAACTCTATGTTGCACTCTCAGACACATTCTGACAAACATCATATTCAGACTCTATAGATTCTTCTGAAATTATAATAACCTCAGGTTGAGGTGAAGCAGGGGAGGCTTTACATTGTTTCCTTGTGGAAACTCTTCTTGGCAATGTTGCGGCTGCCGGTGGTGCTCTCGTAGCCTTCCTCTTTTTGAACTGCCTAGAGGGTTCTGCTTTATCAAAGGATGATGGTGAACTGGTGATGGCAACAGGTGTTGCTGTAGGAGAAATTGCTACAGGGGAAGATGTTGCAGGAGAAGAGCATTGCCTTTTCTGAGAATGGAGGTCAAATTTAGGGGTTTGTTCCGCCCCAGATGACTCTCCTGCCTTTGTTTTTCCTTTTTCTCACCTACTAGTAGACCTAGTTTGCACCTGGATAGATGACTCTGGTGTGAGAGCTGCAGGAGCAGATGACCCTTGCCCTGTTCTCCTACTGGTAGATGCTATTTCCACTTTATTTTTCTGAGGTCATGGGGTAAGTGCCCTAGGGGGTTCTGGAAGTTGCAGGCTCTTTTGGGAAACAAATTCTTGCCAGGAAAGAGGTGATACATCTCTCAAAGAGCGTTCAATGAATAGTTTTATAAGGCCATGGTGAGCAATAGAATTATCCTTCCCCTGTTGGGTTCTGTGGGCACATTGTTCCAAAAATTTTAACAAAAAGTTTGGAACATTTACAGCTAACCCATGCCTCATATGACTCAGCAATTTGAAATGGTAAGAATACAGGTAAGAAAAACGGCCTTCATATGTTAAATACCTGATTATGAAAGAAGCGTATTCTAGATATGGAGGAGGAAATGACACTTGCTTGCATCCCTGCTTAGAAACTTCCAAAGGTCCATCAGTGGGTATTGTAAATTCTGCCCTTGCAGAGACAACATCTGAAGAAAAATTCTCTCCAACGGCTGGAAGCCCAGTTACCTATGCAATTATTTCTTTAGTTACAACAACTATTAGATCCCATACTGTAGCCTCTACCCATTTTGTGACATAATCTATGCATACAAGGAAGTAGGACTTACCATTGGAAGGTGGATCAATTGGTCCTACAAAATATAGTCCCCATTTGTCGAAGGGTGTAACTACAACTTGTGGAAATAGAGGCATCTCATCAGATCGAGTTGGTCTTCCCATCCATTGGCATCTGTCACATCTCCTGGTATATTTGGCTGCATCTCTATGCAAAGTTGGCCAATAGTAACCAGTATTTAAAATTTTTATTACTATCCTTTTGGCAGCAAAATGTCCACCACACAGCTCATCATGGCTTGCATGCAGTATATCATGAGTGTCCTCCTCTTGTACACATCTCCTCATAACTTGATCTGGCCCTATATAAAACATGCAGTCTACAATCTAAGAAAATTTAAAGCTTTTCTCTATCAATAATATATTTTCCTTAGGGGAGAAGTGAGGAGGAGTTCTTCCTGTGGCCAGATAATTTGTTATATCATCATACCATGGGTGAATAACCTTGATTGCAAACAGGTGCTCATCAGGAAAGGAGTCTTCGATAAGCGCAGAGTCATCTTGCCTTTGAATTTTAGAAAGGAAATCAGCAACCACGTTGGCTTTACCTAGCTTGTCCACAATTGTAATGTCAAATTCTTGCATCAACAATAACCATCTGGCCAGTCTCCCGGATATTGAGGCTTTGTTCATGAGATATCGGATTGCTGCATGATCAGTATGGACAAATATCTGATAACCGGTGATGTAATGCTTGAATTTATTGAGGGCGTAGATGATTGCCAACATTTCTTTTTCTGTAACAGTGTAGTTTAATTCAGCCCCTTGCAGATTTTTGTTTATGTAGTAGAGTGCATGTTCTGTCGAACCATCCTTCTGCCCTAACACTGCTCCAATTGCATAATATGATGCATCAGTATGAATATGAAATGGAAGTGACCAATCAGGTCCTTTCAGAATAGGTGCCTGTGTAAGGGCGACTTTCAAGTCAAGAAATACTTTTTCACATTCCTTTGTCCAAGAAAAATCTGCATCTTTCTTCAGCAGACTGTATAAGGGGCCTGCTATTTGGTTGAAGTCCTTGATGAATCTTCTATAGTATCCAGCATAGCCTAGAAATATTTGTACCTCTTTCTGCTTAGCAGGAGAGGGTAGCTTACAGATGACCTCAATCTTAGCAGGATCAACCTGAATTCCTACAACAAAAATATAGTGACCAAGGACTATTCCCTCCTACATCATCATGAAGCACTTTTGACTATTCAACAATAGGTTGTAATCTTCACATCTCTGTAGTACTTTCTCCAAGTTGGCTTGAGCTTCCTCAAATGTCGTACCATAAATAGTAAAGTCATCCATGTATATTTCCATGCAATCATTTGAGATGTCTGAGAAGATACTTATGGCTGCCCTTTGGAAAGTTGCAGGAGCATTACAGAGACCAAAAGGAAAAACTGAATAGGAAAATGTTCCCCAAGGGCATGTAAACTTAGTCTTTTCATGATCCTCAGGAGCAATCTTGATTTGATTGTACCCACTAAAGCCATCCAAGAATGAGAAGTACTTTTTCCCAGCTAAAGTATCTAGAACTTAATCAACGAATGGAAGAGGAAAGTAATCTTTCTTTGTTGCCAAGTTGAGCTCTCTGTAATCTACACATACCCTCCACTTCCCTCCTTTCTTAGGAACAATGACCAATGGGGGAACCCACTAACTATCAGAGATTGGGTAGATAAAGCCAGTTGTTAACATTTTCTACAATTCTTCTTTAACAATTTCTCTCAAGGCTAGATTAATTCTTCTTTGAGGCTGCCTGATAGGTCTGAAGTCACTATTAATATATATGTGATGTGTATAGAGTGTTGGGTCTAAACCCTTCATATCCCCATAGTCCCATGCAAAAGCTCTGTGGTGGGCTTCCAAAATTGTGGCTAGGGCAGTTTATTGAGACAGAGGCAACTTATTATTAATATACAGACAACGGCTTGGAGATACTTCTATCTGTTTGGTGAGATCATTTATTGAGGTTGTTGATAAAGGTGGTGTCTATATATCACATAATAGAAAATCATGATGGCTCTCAAGGTTCAGTTACTGTAGGAAACATTGCTGAGAATGGCTATCCAAAGCAGATGGGCTATTCAAACTAGAACTAAACTGCAAAATGTGTAGAAGCAGGTTATCTTAACTCTGAAGTTGGGAAAATGGATCAGTTTGTAGCATCATTAACTGAGCTAATGAATTGACTTCTTTAGTTTCTTCTCCTAGATCTAGCCAAATTGGTTGAGACAAATCTGGCAGAGGTTGTGCAGGTGGGTATAAAGCCAATTTCTTTCTTGACTGACCATCATAAATTGTCATGTCTCCTGAATGACATCCTATAAGGGCATCAGCTGTAGCTAACTAGGGTCTGCCTAGGATAACAGGATATCCTCCTCCTAAGGTTGCCTTAGTGGAAAATATGGTGAAATCAATAGGGTATTCCCAAGATTCAAAGGTGACAATGACATCTTCTATCACTCCATCAGGTGTAACTGTGGAACTATCAGCAAGCTGCAGGACAGTCGGTGTAGACCGAATGTTTGGGATATTCAAACACTCCATAGTGTGCTTGGTCATCACATTAATGGCTGCACCAAGGTCAACCAAAACATTTCTTACTACCTAACCATTGATATTTATTTTTACTACAGGACTTCTAGAATCAGTATATTTTGGAATGACAACCTTCCCCAACATAATATCGACTAACTGTCCTGGAACATGGATAGTTTGGGGATCCTTTTTCTTTCTTCTTTGTTTCTTTAAACATGCCTCTTTAATGACTTTTCCATAAACTGGAACATCTTTGATAGCTTGAAAAAGAGGAATTTGAACTTGTACATTCTTTAATTGATCAAAAATATCAAAGGTAGGCTCTTCAATGGTCTTGGGTGTAGTAATTTGCAATCTCTGAGGAAAAGGTGGTGTAGCCTGAGACTGCAGGATAGGTTCCTTAGAGGCAGTAGCTGATACAGGTATATCTTCTGCATGATCAGTAGGTTGTTCAGCAGTAGAGTCTAGAATCTCTGTAATTACAAGTGGCTGTGGAGCAAGGAGAGTGGTTCTAGACCTGAGATGGATATCATTGATATTCAGGGCATAAGCTGGATACTGGTTGGCTTCTGCAGAATACATAGGTTGTTGTTGTTGTTGCTGCTTATTATTAGGATTTGACAATGGTTGAGCAGGCATAGGCATTTATTTTGGAGGGCCAGTATTTGCTGCAGGTGCTGCAAGAGGAGGCATAAGGGCTGGAGGTTGTGGCTGCTGAGACTGCAGGAATCTAGGGGGTTGGTTCTGCCATTGCTGAGAACCTCTCCATTGATGGTTTTGCTACCAGATACTTGGAGGTGGAGTCCATTGTCCTTGTGGCGGCTACCAACCTCCTTGAGGGGGTTGCCATTGAGGGCTCTGATAGTTAGGCCAGTGAGGTTGAGCAGTATTCCAAGGTTGTGATGGGCCATATGTAGGTTGCCATTGGTTATTATAATTAGAGTAAGGATTACCAAAAGTTAAAGGATCTTGAGGCATACCTTGTCTTGGAGCCCATGGTCTCCTTTGTGCAACAAAAAAGACTTGGTCATCATCACCTTCTATCATCTTAAAATCAGTAGGTAACTGTTTAGCCTCCATGTTGGCCACCATCTTGCATCTACAGTCACATTTCTTCTGTCTACAATGTGGATAGAACTCAGCCAGCATTGCTTTAGCTTCTTCATGTTTCTTCCGAGCTTGCATAGTATCCAACTGTGTAGCCATGTTGTTTATGATATCCTGCATGAAATCTAACAAAAAATTTATGATCTCCATCCGTGAAACTCCATTAGAAAAAGACTTTCCCACTATGGCTTGATGACCTCTACCTTTCTTAACAATTGCTCGAGAGTAGTTAAGACATATTTTCTTGATATCATCCCAAGGAAGTTGGGTTATATCACCTCCTCTCATCAGGTCTAGGGCGTCTATACAGGTATCACTAATTCCCCTTAGAAAAAGTAGTTTCTGAGATTCTTCATTGAGAGTATGGTTTGAATTATTTTTCAGGGAAAACAAGAATCTTGAGATATAGTCTTCCAGGCTTTCATCCTTCTTTTGTTGAATTCAGAATATATCATCTCCCTTACTACCACTCTTACAATATTCCTTATATTTCTCAAGGAATTTTGTTTGCATGGCTGCCCAACTATCAACAACACCCCTTCCCAAACTCATGAACCATTTGAGAGCTCCCTCCTTCAAGGTGGAAGGAAACAACTTCAGCCTGTGAGCATCTGAAGTGTAATCATAGCTACGACAGAGGATATCAAACTCAAACAAGAAAGTTTCAAGGTCCTCCATAACTAGGCCATAGAACTTAGGAAGTAATGAAGAAGGAATATTTTTAAGGTTATCAGCATCTTGCTAGGCAACAATGGGAAACTCAAAAGCAGGAGGTGGATTAGGTGGATTTTGAGCCATATTTACTTGTTGTAGTATCAGAGCAAATGGATTTTCCTCAGGTTCTTCATCAGCTGGGTCAAATGGAAATTCAACAAATAGGTTTTCAGGGAGGAACCTTCCCAGCGCATCTCTTCTTCTATGCATGCAATAGAATGAATATGATTTGAAGGATTTTGAAAATTTTTGATTAACAAACTAAACTAATGCTAAAAATGACTTCTGACAAGTTCTTAGCTTGACACCATCCCCAGCAATGGTGCCAAAAATGGTCGTGCCCACAAAAGGATAAGAAAATCATGGAAAAACCTATCCTGGGAATTGGACATTCTAGCAGGCAACTAATATCTTTTCATGGTCGTTCATTTACTTGTCAAACCAAGGAACGTATACTTGAAATGGAGTAGCACAACATATGCACTAAGAACTAGTTTTAGTCACAACTTAACAGAAATAAATACTTGGAAAGAATTCTACCTACGCTACAGGAAGGTAATGCAAAGTTCTCTTAGCTCAACCATAATCTAACCAAAGCAGAAATCATAATAGCTACGACTGAGAAATAAACTATGAACTGGCCTTATGCTACAGGAACAGACACAGAGATGGATTCCTGATGCTGCAGGAACAATATAAGACTGAGTTTGCATAGAAACTTCAAAGATGAAATCTAACTGATGATCAATAGAAAATGAACGGCTAACTAACTAACTACAGATACTTACTAAGTGGGCCCCCTTAGCAAGCATCAACAAATTACACAAGTACTAAACTCAGAACTTCATCAAATTTTATTCATAAACTCAGAATGGTATACATTGTTCTATTCATATGAAAACTAACAAAAAACTATATCTCTTGTCATACATACTCTATTTTTATTATCATACTAACTTTTACATGATATCCTTCTATCTCACTATGCTTGCTCACTCGCACAGGAGGAACACTTATTTAAATTAGGAAAACAACTAACTAACTAACCCTAAAAGAGAAAGACGTGGATGTAAAATGTATCCCAAAATTGAGGAACATGCTTCATAAATGAGTTTATCCATTCAACCCAATCCAGAGAGAATCTAGCACTCCACTCTTTCCAGATTAACTGATATTTAAAATCCTTCCCAACAGTTTCGGTCAAAGAGTCTTCGCCAGAGCTTCCTCGAAGTCGTGTAGGAAATGGACTTTACTGAAAGGCCGAGATCAGTTGTGCTTGACTCGATCATAATTTCTCCGACAACCTGTGAAACACAAGGTAATAGATACGAAAGAAAAGGCGCATGGAACATACACAATATCCATTCATTAATCACATATTTAAATCTATTTCATCATTCAAAAACTACATGCGTTATACCAGTCATTTGGGGAGTTAAACAGGGTAATAAATATGGACATGTCAACATGATAGGCTGCAGGAACATGAAAGTGTATCGCTACAGGATATCCCCTAAGAAAAGGTTTCAAAAGAGTTAAACAACCATGAACAACAAAAGTGAAGGTATTAAAAGTACACTATGATATCCAAATTATGAGCATATTTTGGGCTCATCACATAGGAAATAGCAAGCTAATGATTTCTGATCTTAAGTCTCAGTTGTCTGCTAAGTTTGAAATGAAGGATCTTGGTGCAGCAAGGTATATTCTAGGGATGGAGATAACCAAGGATAGGAAGAATAGAAAGCTTTGGCTTAGTCAGAGTAAGTATATCAGGACTGTTCTTAAGAGATTTTGTATGAATGATTGCAAGCAGTTAGTTGTTCCAGTCATGCAGGGAACGAAGCTATCTATTGAGAACTGTCCAAAATCTCCTACTGAGATGGAGGACATGACCAGTGTGCCCTATGCTAGTGTTGTAGGTAGTCTTATATATGCAATGGTTTGTATAAGGCCAGACATTGCCCAAGTAGTGGGAGTACTTAGTCGATTTATGGCTAATCTAGGAAGAATACATTGGGATGCTATGAAGAGAGTATTTAGATATTTGAAGGGAACTTCAGATTTTTCATTGTGTTATCATGGGAATTCAGTTGAATCACATAGGACTCTCAACATTCATGGATATGTAGATTCTAATTGGGTAGGGGACATTGACAGTAGGAGATCCACCAGTGGATACATTTTCATGATGAATGGTGGTGTAGTGAGTTGGATGAGCAAGCAGCAGGCTGTAGTCGCTTTGTCTACTATGGAGGCTGAATACATGGCAGCTACTCATGCTTGTAAAGAAGCTATATGGTTGAAACGTTTGTGTTCTAACATTGGTTTTGATGTAGGGGAAATAAAAAAAATTATGTGACAGTCAGAGTGCCATTTGTCTGGCAAAGAACCCTACTTTCCATGCCAGGATGAAACATATAGATGTACAATACCACTTTTTATGAGATATGGTGGAGGATGGAAAGGACAGTTTGGAAAAGGTTGATACTTTGGAGAATGTAGAAGATTCATTGACGAAGCCAGTGAGCACAGACAAGTTCAGGTGGTGTGCCAATTCAATGGGCCTTAGTAACCATAATTTTTAGTAAGTATTATTTGTGCTTTGGAGGTGCCTGTATGATCTTCGTGAAGTGGGAGATTGTTGGAAATAAGTGCCTCAAACAATATAGGCTGAAACCTCCATTAGAGCCAAGTCGATGTGACATCTTCAATTGTTTGGCCGACTAGCAGTTTGATTCATCATGTTTTGCACAGGTCGTTGTGACCTTGTAGGAGTCTTGCCGAATGGTTACTGTGGAGTCTATCGCTGTGACAAGGAGTATTCATTATGATCTCATAGTGCTTGGGAGACCTCTGGCCGATAGGCCATTCAATCATGAATCAGAGAGACTCATGGCGACTGGGGTTTCAGAGTGACTTCAACACTCAGGGAGAAGTCTCAGCGAACAGTGAATGTCTTACCGACAGGAATTCATATGTTGTCTTCGCCGTAACAAAGAGTCTCAAAGAAAGGTCTTAGCGATAGACAAAAGTCATGCCGATAGGGACACACTCAGGAGTTATCGATGTAACACTAAGGATTCATTATGAAGTCTAGGTGAAAGCTAATGTCTTGCCGACAGGGGACACATCCAAACGTTCTTGGTGTAACTCAAAGCGATTAGAGAAACCTCTTAGCGATGGTGAATGTCTTGTTGATAGCCGATGGCTATTGGGGTAACTCTTCATCTCGGGAAGACGTCTTAGCGAATGTTGAAGGTCTCACCAACAGGAACATCTTGTGGGATCTTCGGTATAACTTTTGGCAATAGATGAAGCTTTCAGGATAAGTCATAGAGTTCGGTGAGAAGTCTTAGTGAGAGCTACATTTCTCATCGACATTGTTTTATGTTGGAGTCTTCGGGGTAACATATGGAGATCGGTATGTTCTCTCAGCGAAGGGCAATGTCTTGGTGATAGATGAACACTTTGGGGTAACCTTTATGTCTCGGTATGAACTCTCGACGAAAGATGTGAGTCTTGTCGACTTCTACTTGGTGCTCGGTATGTTTGGGGACTTTGGTATAGCCTTGAGTGACTCGCTATGATCTCCTGGTGAATGCGATAGGTCTGGGTGACTGCTTGGTGACTCAGTGTAACTCATGGAGCTCGGTAGAACATCTTAGCGATAACAGAGTCTCTTGGCAACATCGATATGAAGTCTATGTGGCATCGGTGAGACACTATTACTGTCTCACCGAGATGCCAGTACATTGCGAATTATGTTGACTGAGTAAGACCATCCTATGTGGAGTCTCGTGGATGAATCAGAGGATCCGAATTGGAACCGTTGGGAGTCTATTCATTGCGATGGTTCTATGAGGAAGCTCGATGGACATGGAACAATAGATATATACTCTGTGATTGCAGATTGTAATCGGTTGGTTCAATCAACAATGGAGTGTGAAGAGTTTGAACTGCATCAGTGTGAATTCGATTCTATAAAGACTGCAAACAAAAAAGGTTCCTGTGCAATATTGTTAATGGTAAATGCTGCTATAAATCAGACAACAAAAAGATAAGTCTGACAATTGTATGTAATTCTTATTACTATAATACAAAGTGATTTCTCTTGGTGTGGTGGGTTTTTTCTCCCGTAAGGGTTTTCCCACGTATATCTGGTGTTCTTGTGTGATTTTCAAAACTCTATTTCTGTAATCTGTTTCATAGTGCATCTTAACTTGACTGTAATTGTAAATTTTAAAGTGTATCTGCATTTTTTCCTGAGGTATTGACGTTAGAAGAATTGATTTCCGCATCTAATTTTCCTTACAGTGTGTACCTGAGAAGTCTAGAAATTTGATGAGGATTCCAAAAATGCAAAGAAGCTATCAAAATGTGCTATGGAAGACTAAGACGCCTTTTCTACCATCTTAGTCTCAATCTAGATTTTTGAAATCTCTGAATGTGATCCTGATCAGGTTTGATGTCTAGACTTCCTTCTTTGATCTTAGGTTTTGAAACTGATCCCAGATTTGGATTGTAAGTGATTTTCCCTAGAGATGACAACTTTGCAATGTAACTTTGAAACTTTGCACTTCAAATGATCTTCAAGTCTTCAACCTAAATCTACAATAACAAAGTTACAAGAGGGGAAAAACTTGTTGATTGTTAGTAAATGGGGGTTTTTCTTGGTCAAACCCATTCTTGGTAATTAAACCTTGAATTATAAATGAAATGCAGGGAAATGATGAATGAAAAAAACACTATGTTGTAACTCACCATACCCTTGTAATAAGGTGCTACAAATTTGCTTGAAATGGCTACACTAGATGTGGTTCTTGACTCTTGCTTGAATGATATTGATCTTGCATAAAAAACTTGCTTGAATTATAAACCCTACATCACAAATGTTAGCACAATAAGAAACATGATGCAACAACATCCTTGGTATGATGCTTGAATCTTGATGATGGATCCAAATGCTTGATGAACTACTCTTAAATGCTCAAATACTTGAATGACTGGATGCTTAGATTGCTTGTTATGATAAAATGAAGGAAGGAACCTTGCATTTATACTTATCCATGCTTAATATCTTGAAATTACACCACAACAAGCTGACATATGAATTCATTAATTAAAGGAGGCTAAATCCCATCAAGATTTGAACTTAAATTCTAAAAATACGTTAAGGGGGACTAAGATGCCCTAGGTGGCATCTTAGTCCTAAGGCATGAAACTCGAGGCACAAACTCCAAAAAGGGACCCATTTAAGGCATACTTGAAATCAGGGTCCCAAGACCTTGGGGGGACAAAGACACCCTAGGTGGCATCTTAGTCCCAACTCAAACATCAGGGACACTCGACTATAATCATTTAATTTTATGATTTATCCATTGATGTTTGTCGGGATTAACCATAAAAAGATATAATTTTTTAGGCTTGTGGATGCAAAATAGGACCAATTAAGACATAAATAAGGATAAATAAAGCAAGGTGGGCCAAAAAAAGTGAAAATACAAGGGTATGCATTTTCTAGCACTACATTTAGCCCCCGCTTTAGTGAGAGGAGGAACTTGCTTCAAACTCACACTAAAGTAGTCAACCACACAATTAAGAGGGGTTCAATTGTACAAATGCTAGTAAGATAGGGTGAGAATGACCAAGAGGGTGACCAAGCCCCTAGGATCAATATCCTATGACAAACCAACATAGGCACAAAGGAACACACTTACGGATGATATGTGAAGCCATAACTAGATCGCTAGCATACACCATTTAAGAAAAATAAAAAGGAAAAAGAAAAAAGAAAAAAATGCAATAGATCAAGCTTCGACTGGTCGTCCAACATGCTATGGACTGAGTCTAGGTTGTTTGTCTAAAAAAGGTTTACAAGTGGAACGCATTGTCCACAATGCAAAAAAAATGCATGCTCACAAGGGCTAGTGAGGCTAGTTGTCCACTAGGTGATCCCCAAGAGGTTCATATCAAACTTATACTCGCATGAATATGATAAGGACAAAGAAAATGCATACTCACAAGGGCTAGTGAAGCTATTTGTTCACTAGGTGAGCCCCAGGAGGCCATATCAAAGCCATACCTGCATGAATTTAATAAGGTACAAAAAAGAAAAGTGCAACAAGAAAGAGGGATGTTTGAAGGGATTTTACTTAGTTCATGCGAGGTAATAATCTTGAGGGGCATCATGCTTAATGTATCCAAGAGAGGATAAATATAAGGTCTCATTCTTAGGGAACATTGTAGCTAATGTTTCCAAGAGAGGACAAGTGCAAAGGTCTCATCTTAGGGAACATTGTACTTAATGTTTCCAAGAGAGGACAAGTGCAAGGTCTCATCTTGGGGAACATTGTGCTTAATGTTTTGAAGAGAGGACAAGGAAATATCACACTCTTGGAGGAAATCAAACCGAATGACACCACCAAGAAAAGGATGCATTGTAAGAAGGAAGAAAATAACACAAGGAACATGAAAACAAATGTGAATGAAATCATGCCAAAATAATGCCAATGTATGCCCCTACTTTAAAGAAATCGCTAACACCATGTTGTGAGAAATTGATTTCAAGTAGAAAAAGACATGAAATATTATTCGAAAAGCCCTATGTTGAGTCATATGTTTCCAATAAGCTACGTCATGCTCAGTACGTCATGTCTGAGCCAACTTAAGACATGTCATCTACATCCCAAGCTTGCTCTTACATATACATGGAAGGCGGTCAACTAGCCAAAAGAGGCAATGACAGGTGACATATGAGGACAAGGCTACCTAACCTTTGCCCCTACTTAGTGCAAGACAAGGATGAGCCAAAATAATTGATGAGATGAATGCTAGAGTGAAAATTAGTATCGATTAGAGGAATTAGGTGCCCCCACATAAGGAAGAGCACCAAACTCCTTGAGATGTTGGATTTTATTACTCAAAGTTTTACATACATTAGTAGAATGACCATGAAGTCTATGATATGCACAAAATGAAGTCTTTTAATAAAATTTATTTTATGTTCTTGGAGGGAGGGATATCAAATGATCTTGGAGAAGTCTCAACAAGATACTTTCTTGATCCAAAGTAGGAGATGTTGCTTTTTTTGTGACAATGATATCTCTTGCTTAGTACAAGATGTCATACTTACACAAGACTCTTTAGGTTGTGAGATTTTGTTCTCTTCTTTAAAGGAAGGTGTAAAATCTAACGAATTTGAATCATTAGTATTTTGCGTGATGACATTGATGTTAAGCAAGGACTTCTTTGTTTCTTTCAAATGATCTAACAATCAAGACCACTAGTGTCTATCAATTCAGGATGCACTATTGTCAAATTTGGCTTAGAGGAATCTTTTGTAAGAGTGTTGACGTTAAGTGAAGGCTTGTTTATTTCTATCAAAGGATAATAACCAAGACCACTAGTCTTTCATTACATTTGAGGCTCTATAGGGAAACATATACCTTGTTCTCTAGCACCACATCATTTTCCATTATAACCAAGTTGTTTCATCATTTCATAACCTTTTCCATAAAGTTTCTTCATCTCTTTTGGATTTGGTGGTTGTTGATAGTCAATTTTGTCAAATTTTGTTGTGTAATTTGTATTTTCTTCTAAAGTGGATGAGCTAGATGCTTTTGAAGGGTCATTCAAATTTTCTGTTGATACTAACTCTTTTTTGTTTCCCGTGTTTGAATCTTTGTTTATGATCTTGTATTATCCCATGAATGTTGGTTAAAAATTCAACAATCCCAAATCATCTAGTGATATCACTGTGAAGGGTTTAGGACATCTTTTCTTTTTTGTTCTTGTATGGGTTCTACTTGTGTAGTTGGTGTCAATGTTTTCAAAGGGTTCTCTTTACCTTTCTCAATTTTCAAAAAACTATATGGTTCAAGATCAACTTTGATTGTATAAAATTTTTTGTTCTAGACATATTTCATGATACGATGAAGGGTAGAGGGCACAACTTCCATCTCATGAATCCATGGTCTTCCTAAAAGAAGATTGTATGAAAGATCATCAAGAATAACATGGATTGGGGTTTGCAATGTAACTTTGTCAACTTTAATAGGTAATGTGATCACCCCAAGTAGTCATTTTCCAATGTTATCAAAGCCACTAACAGATAAAGAGGCTAGTTAGATTTTGGATTTATCGATGCCAAACTTATCCAAAAGGTTTGCACTACACACATTTAAGGATGAGCCATTGTCCACAAGGGTTTGTTTTATCCCTATGCTATTGTATTGAGCTATGATCATGAAAGCATCATATTATTTTTGCACTTCCAAAGGAGGGAGCTCTCTTTGGTGGAAAACAATTTATCAACATTTATTCCTTGAATCATTGTTGCTATGTCATCCGGGTTTGCACTAGAGGGAACCACAACTTGTTGCAAGGTTGTTTGAAGCATAGTGTGATAATTAGGTGATGTAGTGTAGAAAAAAGTATCCCTTGCTTAATTCGGGAATAATTAATGATAAATTGGACTTCATACATCACCTTGATCTAGTGTTGTGAGGTGTTTTACACATCCACATTAGGTCTTGGGCCCTTTTCAAGCTAAGTTAACTTAACTCTGCCATAATTTAATGTTGTAAAATGTATTTATTTACAATTTCACATTAAATTTAAGGGGCTTGTAAACCAAAGTGGACTTAATCTAGTGTTGTAATGTGTTCTACACATTCACATTGGATTTAGGGCCCTTCTAAGCTAAATTAACCTATTTTCTTGCTTAATTTGGTGTCATAAAGTGTAAATATTTACACTTTCACATTGGATTTTGGGCCCTCTTTCATTCATGACCTTAATATCATCATTAATGGGCCCCTATGACCCTATATTGTGCATCCCAAGTAATATTTTGATCAAAACTTGATAAAATCAACATATAAGCTTAATTTCTTCATTCCCTGACACTTTAGGACTAAAAATAGCCCCTATGGGACCCATTCACCACCTTAGGTGAATGAGTCCCTTCCAGGTGTGACATAGTCACCTAGGATGGTGAATGAGTCCTATTTGGCCTATTTTTAAGGTTATGAGCAGGAAAAGTGGGTTTTAAATTCAAATTTCTTCCATGTCGGCCTTGGGGATCAAATTAATGGTCATTTGAGTGGATTTCCTATATAAAAAAGCTTTCAAATCATTATTTCATCAAGCATTCATGTTATCAAGTGAAGCACTCAAGAGTTAAGCACTCCAAGTCTTCACAAGGTCATTAAGATAGCTTTCAAGATAGGCATTCAAGGGAAGATTCTTCATCAATTGTTGCAGCAATTCAAGAACCATCATCATGGAAAGGTTCTAATTGCATTATTTCATTTCCATGCTTCATTATCTTATTTCATCATTTGGTTTAATTACCTAAAAGGATTTTGACCCAGGCAAACCCCTATTCCCTAACAATCAACACTTTATCTCTCTCGCCTTTTGTGATTGCAGATTTAGGTACTTTGAAGACTTTCAAAGATCATTGAGGATTAGGTTGCAATATTGTTGGAGTTTTCCCCCTATTTCAAGGTCATAATCTTCACTAAAAGGTCACCTACAACCTTAAAATTAGGGTTTCAGATCTGTGAACCTGGAGTAGTAGATTGAGTAGACAAAGAGGTGTAGATCAAAACTTTGAAGTTCTAGAAAATACAAATTGGAATCATTCACCAAAAGTGGTGAATGAGTCCCACTATGGGTTCTTTTAAGATATTTTTACAAATTTGGATACCCATTTTCCTGAAACCCACTTCTGTGTAGAAATCCAAAACTAGGACTCATTTTCCCATAATGGAGAATGAGTCCCACCAGGTCAAAAATTCAGGTTTTCTAGAATTTTGGAGTCATTTCCAATCATGATCAAGTTTCCAGGTGCACATCATTCATTATATTTGTTTTTTTATTTTGTTTTTTTTGCATTTCTAAGCCATTTCATAGGTCTTTGCATTGAATTAGGGTTTTACATTTCATCTTGCATATCATTGTCTATTCCAAGTTTACACTTGGTGGTGAACCCCTCGTTAGATCATTTTCAACCCCTAGGACAATGCTCTTGCAAGATTTCTCTCCCTTTTGTGATCTCAAGGGTTTTTTCTTGAGTGAAAGTTAGTGAAAGTTGCCCCTTTTGGTCCTAAACCCTAAAGGTGAAAAGGGCTCCAATTTTCCAACCTTTCATTTTGGTGAACTTGCATTTAGAATACATTCTTTTCTAATTTGGAGTCAATCGTCATCCTAGATTTAGCTTGCGTTAACTTTGCATTAGGAATTTCATTGGTTAATTTGCATCCTAAGGTTTCAAATTTTGCATTAGTGAAAGCTCATTTAGCTTGCATTTTGCATCTAATTTCATTGAAAATAATTCAAAATCTACATTTGCATCTTAGATCTAGATCATACAACATAGAAAAATTAACAATCAACTAATTTTTTTTGAAAAAAACCCTCACTAGGACTCATTCCCCACCTTGGGTGAATCAATCCCTCTGCATATTCTAAACTACAGTTTACAGAGTTAAATTTCCTTTTTTTAAGCTTATGTTTGTTGTTATTGCTTTTCTATTTTAGTTTTCCTACTTTCTGTTACATTCAAATCATTAGAAGTAGCATAATTTATTTTCATTGCAATTGTGGATAGAATTATTTTCTTGCACTTTTCAATTTTAGTATTAGTTCATAGTTCAATTAAATTAGATTACATTCAACATTCATTAGAAAATGAAACCAAAAAACTAAAAGCATCAAAAGAAACAAACAAAAAATGGGTAACCTTAGAGAAAGCATATCATTCAAACCCTTTAGTAGTGATGACTTTGACATGTTAGATGAAGCCCTTGATGACTTAATCTCACCTAATTCATCCACTAAAGCTTTGCCACAAGAGGATGCAAGCATCAACTATCACTATAATCACAATTGTTCTTCTCCCAATATCTCTCCCATTGGTGACGAATGTATCTTGGTGAAAGAAGATGCAATCATTGAAGATCATGAAAGTCTTGTTTGTATTCCCCCCCCTTGGAAAGATATTATGACACACAAAGCTGAGATAATGTCCACTACTTTACCTACTCTCTATTCATCTCCCAACACCTCCCCTGCTTGTGAAAATGCTTTAGTGAATAAGGATACAATTGTGAATGATCATGACAAACAAATTTGTGGAGGATATGTTGATATTAAGCGATCCAATAATTGAGAGCTATGACAATCCTACCTCTCCTAATTGGGAAGACATTATAGGACATGAGGATGTAAATGTAGATAATCATGACAATCAAACCTTTCCTTCTCCTAATATCTTCTATAGACATGAAGAAGATAGTTTAGTGTTAGAAAATATCCTTATTGAGACTGATGAGAATCTTAGTCCTCCGTTTCCTGATACCCATACTATTTGGGAAGACTTATTTGAACAAAAAATTCCAATTAGTGGTAACCATGAAACTCATTGTTATTCTTCTCTTGATGTCTCACCTATGTGTGATGAAGCTACTTTACAAAATCTAACCATGAAATGTGATGAACCTATTGTTTGTCACTTCCTAAAATCTCTCCCACTAGGATAGATATTATGGCACAAGGGAATGATACCTTAGAGAAAAAGGATGAAATAATGGACAACAATCAAATTCCCCCCTCTCCTAATATCTCTCCTATTGGTGATGAAGATATTATGGTATTACATGATCCAATTGATGAGATTCATGAGGAAAACATCATTGAACAAGAAAACGCCATCATTGACACACAAAATAATCTAACTATTGATAACCTCCTTAATTGTGATGAAGTTATTTTAGAAGAACCCACCTTTGAATGTCATGAACATCTAGTTTTTCGCTCTCCTAAAAACTCTCCTGCTAGGGAAGGTACCATGGTGCAAGAAAATGACAACATTCACAAAATTATTTTAAACAATAGTAATATGGCTTCCTTAGATGAAGATTATGAAGTGAAATTAGACTCCTCTTCACTAAGAAATCATGAAAAAAAGGATAAGTCCTTTTACATTATGCACATTAAACAACCCTTCACACTAACCATATAAAAACAAAATCAAATTGAAGAAGCCACAAAGTTATTGGAAGATGCTTCGAAAAGCTTTGATTTCATACCTATATTCATGGGAGAATACAAGATCATAACAAAAGAGTCTAAAAATGGAAAACATAAACTAGTAGTGGAAATACAAAATTCAAAAACATTCACTTCAACCACTTAAGAAGAAACCACAACATACATGACAAACTTTCATGAGGTTGAACAACCACCAAATCCGAAAGAAGTGAAAAAGATTTATGGAAGAGGTTTTGAACTTATGATGCAACTTGGGAAAGGATGTGCTGCTATAAAACAAGGTATCCATGACCCTACAAATCCTAAAATACAAGAAATGACTAATTATATTTTTTATTGTCCCTCAAAACAAAAGCCTTCATTCAATGTCAACTCTATCACAAAAGATTCTTCCAAGACAACTTTAAATTTTATGCATCCAAAACTGATAGATATCTCATTAAATATGTATCAATTTGACACCTTATTTACTCATCATGATAAATAAAATTAGTTGTTTCTCTTTTCCATGCAATAGTTGTAAGATCATAACATACTCACTATTGCATGTTTTACATTCATCACAAGTCATTCCCATTTTTAAAGGAGCAACACATCATCATCCATTTTGAGCTCACCCTTGTCCTACACTAAGTGGGGGCAAGAGGGTTAGAAAGCCTTATCACCGTATGTCACTTTTCATTGTCTCTTTTGGATAATTGACCTCCTTTCATGTATATATAAGAGAAATCTTGGGATGTGGATGACATGCCCTAAGTTGGATCACATGCGACATACTTATCCATGATGTAGTCCGATTTGGAAACATATGACTTGGCATAGGGCTTTCCAAGTTGGCTCTCATGTCTTCTTTCATGTTAACATTTATCAATAGCTACTTTAAATCAATTGCTCAGAAAGTTGGTGTGACAACCGCTTTAAAGTGGGGGAATACATAGATGAAATCAATTGGAAAATTTCATGGCGCGATTTTAATTTTTTATTGTGATGTGTCCTCTTCTTGGTGGTGTCATTGGGTTTGATGCCAGCCAAGAGTGTATAATCTACTGACATGGTATGATGTGAGCGAGGCATCCCATGGGAAACGATCCAACAATTTTTACTTGTCCTCTCTTGGATACATTAGGGACAATGCTCCCTAAGAGGAAGACCATTACACGAACAAAGCAAAATCCCCTTTAACAAAATTTTTACATGACATTCAAAAGTGTTTAAAAAAAACATTACATTGTGGTGCCTTATCAAAGTTATCAAGAGGACAACTTTGGTATGGTTAGTATGATGGGAAGCCAATATACTAGCAAGACTTTCTCATTATATGGTGGGAAGCCGACACACTAGCATGAATTTCTCACTAAACCACTTCATTAGGACAACTCACCCCGCTGACGACCTGAAGTTCCATGGCCCTAGAGTGAGCGCATTTTTGAAGTTGGATCCACCTATCTTATTCTTTTCTTTCTTTTTTATATCTTTGACATTGCATGTTTGTATATCTTCTTTTGTTGCAAATCATACATTTTTTGTGTGTCCTTTCATGCTTATGTCGGGTTGAATTAGGATCCTGGATCCTAGGGGCTTGATTGGCTCTGCATAGTTTATTATCCTAGACAATCCACATCAGCACACTTGGACACCCCTTGAATGTCTATTTAGCATGAGTTTGAAGCAAGTTCATCCTCTCACTAATGTGGGGGCTAAATGTAGTGTAAAAAAAAGTATCCCTTGCTTAATTTAGGAATAATTAATGATAAATTGGACTTAATGTTGCCTTTATCTAGTGTTGTGAGGTGTTTTACACATCCACATTAGGTCTTGGGCCATTTTAAAGCTAAGTTAACTCTGCCTTAATTTAATGTTGTAAAATGTATTTATTTACACTTTCACATTAAATTTAAGGGGCTTGTGAACCAAAGTGGACCTAATCTAGTGTTGTAATGTGTTCTACACATTCACATTGGATTTAGGGCCCTCTAAGCTAAATTAACCTATTTTTGCCTTAATTTAGTGTTGTAAAGTGTATTTATTTACACTTTCACATTGGATTTTGGGCCCTCTTGCATTCATAACCTTAATATCATCATTAATAGGCACCTATGACCATATATTGTGCATCCCAAGGTATATTTTGATCAAAAACTTGACAAAATCAACATATAAGATTAATTTCTTCATCCCCTGACACTTTCGGACTAAGAATAGCCCCTGTGGGACCCATTCACCATCTTGGGTGAATGAGTTCCATCAAGGTGGGACTCATTCACCTAGGATGGCGAATGAGTCCCATTTGGCCTATTTTTAAGGTTCTGAGAAAGAAAAGTAGGTTTTTTAATTCAAATTTCTTCCATGTCGGCCTTGGGGATCAAATTAATGGTCATTTGAGTGGATTTCCTATATAAACAAGCTTTAAAATCATTATTTCATTAAGAATTCATGTCATCAATTCAAGCACTCAAGAGTTAAGCACTCCAAGTCTTCACAAGGTCATCAAGATAGGTTTCAAGATCATTTCTAAGGCATTAAAGGGTATATTCTTCATGAATTATTACAAAAATTCAAGGTTCATCATCATAGCAAGGTTCCAATTGCATTATTTCATGTTCATGCTTCATTATCTTATTTCATCATTTGGTTTAATTACCTAAAATGGGTTTGACCAAGGAAAACCACTATTCCCTAACAATCAACACTTTCTCTGTCTGTCTCTCTCTCTTTGTGTGATTGCAGATTTAGATGCTTTGAAGACTTGAAGATCATTGAGGATTAGGTTGAAAGCTTGTTGGAGTTGTCCCCCTATTTGCAAGGTCATAATCTTCACTAAAAGGTCACCTATAGCCCCGAAATCAAGGTTTTGGATCTAGAAACTTGGAGGAGCAGATTGAGTAGACTGAGAGGTGTAGATTAGAACTTTGAAGTTCCAGAAAATCCAAACTGGAATCATTTGCCACAAGTGGTGAATGAGTCCCACCTTGGGTGTTTTTTGTTGGAAAATGTGCCTCAAGCTTACTGGCATGAAACTCATGAAAGGGAAAAATCAGTGATACCCTCTAGAAGTCTTACCGACTAATAGTTGTGTTCTAAACTCTTGAAGTGCTTGGGTCACCGAGACTTTGGTTTTTTCTTGCCGACGGGAGTCATCGGCAAGACATGTCGATCACTATGAAACTTCCATCTCCTTCCACCCAAACAGATCTCCTGTCGACAGGCTGGTTTCTAATGGTTATCGAGGAGACTCGTGGTGACATAAGTCATTGGGGAGAGGCATGAACATTTAGAATGACTCATTCCGACAGGGTATGTCTCACCGACGGTTATTCACAAGAATGTCATCGGGGTGACATGAAGGCTCGATAAAAGTCTAAGTGACAGTGGAGGTCTCATTGACAGTTTAGCTTTTGTATGAACTCTTGGCGATAGCTTTTCTCTTGCCGAATGTTCTATGATCGTTATGACCTCTTGGTGATAGTGTTCCTCTTGCCGAATTTTCTTTTTTTGTGAACTGTTGATGGATCTCCACATGATGAACTTCGGCGTAACCTCTTGTTGATGGTGTTGCTCTCGCCGACAGACTGGTGCATTCGATATGACCTCTTATCAATAGTGTTTCTCTCTTTGACTATTCTGTGATTGTTATGATGTCTCGCCGATAGTGGTGGGCATGTCGATAGTTTTGTGATCAGGCATTGTGGCATCGGGGAGACACGGCCTAGTGTCTCACCGACATGCAATATTGTTTGAACGCCTTGACTGAATGTCTATCCTACGTGGTCTATTCTGAGCCAATCAGAGAAGCGAAATGTGAATCGCTAGCAGTTAGATTGTTGCGACTGTTCTTGTGTGGAAGGTGAATAGATTGTGAGGAGAACGATTATGCTTGGGCAATGGCGGATGACGAAGAATAGAGTGTAAGATAACAAAGTGTTGCTTGATTTATTATGAATTATTCTGAGTGAATTCATTGGATGTTTTTGAGAGCATTTCTGTACAAGGTTGATCAGGAAATTATGTTGCTGTAAATTGACATAAGAAAGTGAAGTTTGTACTCTGTATGTAATTTTTGTTTACTGTAATACAAAGAGGCTCTTCTTGGTGTGGTGGGTTTTTCTCCCATAAGGGTTTTCCCACGTCAATCTGGTGTCCAAATTGTGTATGTTCATTTTTTTGTTTTTGTTATTTCTTTCATGAGTATCTTAATTGAACTGTAATTGCAAAATTTAAAGTCACCTCTTCATTCTTCCCCAAGGTTTTGATGTTAGGAGAGTTTGTTCCACACCTAAGCTTTAGTTACAAGTGGTATAAGAGCCTGGCCAATTGTGTTATCCTTGTGGGTATGTTGGGTTTTTTGTGTCAATTCTATTCAGTCAGGGTCTTGTAGAAGTCTGGTAATTCGAATTACAGATTAAGATGGAAAGCACGTCAGGAAAGATTGAAATTGAGAAATTTAATGGCAGCAATTTTGAGTTGTGGAAACTTAAAATGGAAGATCTATTGGTTGACTATGATCTTTGGCTTGCTATGTATGGAACGAAGCCTGCAAGCATGAAGCAAGAGGATTGAGACCTTGCAGATCAAAAATCAAAGGGGATGATAAGGCTATGTTTAGCAAACTCTGTTCTTCTAAATGTTCATGAAGAAAAGACTGCATCTTCTTTGTGGAAAAGACGGAGCTATTTATCAGGGCAAGTCCTTGGTGAATAAGTTGTTCTTAGGGAAGAAGTTGTACTCTTTGAAAATACAAGAAGGATCATCTGTTGCTAATCATTTGAATGCTTTCAACATGTTGATTGCTCAGTTAGCATCTGTGGGTGTGAAGATTGATGAAGATCGTTGTATGCTACTATTATGTTCTTTGCCAGATTCTTGGGATCACTTGGTATGGCTATTGGGAGTACTACTTCCTCTTTCAAGATGGAAGATATTGTTTCTTCTTTGTTATCAGAAGAGATGAGAATAAAATCTTCTGAGATGGCAAAGGAGGCTCTTGCTATTAGAGGCAGATCGAAAGAAAAATGCAAGAAGGACAAGAAGTCCAAATCCAAATCAGAGGGGAGATCAAAGTCTCCTGGAAAGAAGTCCAAGGTGAAGTGCTGGAATTGTGGGAAACCTGGTCACGTCTAAAAGGATTGTAAAGAGGAGAAAAAGAAGAAGTATTCTTCTGACAATGATTCTTCTCAGAGTGATTCAAACGCTTTCATTGCAGCCTTGGCTACTCCGGCATCATATGATGTCTGGCTGATTGATTCTAGAGCATCTTTCCACATGACATCTCATAGATATTGGTTCACTAAGTATAAAAAATACAATGGTGGAAGGGTGTATTTGGTGAGCGATTCATCTCTAGAAATAGTTGGTCGTGGAAGAGTCAAAATTCAATTCGTTGATGGAAGAGTGAAGGGAATCAATGATGTAATGCATATACTAGGTCTGACTCAAAATTTACTTTTTGTTAGTAAGTTGAATGATATTGGAGTGCAAGTCATGTTCTTTGGAAATGGCTACAAGATGACTAGAGGCTCAATGGTGCTAGCAAGGGGTGCTCGTATTGGTACCTTGTATAAGCTGGATGCACATGCTGTGCAATGCAATAGTGTCTCTGTAAAGTCACAAAAGGCTATTCATGGAGAAAAAGAGGAAAAAGTTCCTAATTGTGCAAACTCTATGGAAGTTAAACTTCTAGCAGAAAAGACTATGCTCTGGCATCATAGGCTAGGCCACATTAGTGAAAAAGGTTTAAAAACCTTGAAAAATAAAAACCTGGTTGAAGGGCTTGATGATTGTAACCTCGAGTTCGAGTTTTGTGAACATTGTATATATGGTAAACAACACTATGTTTCATTTTACTCTAGTCCTCACAAATATTTTGATTTACTTGATTATATTCATTATGATGTTTTTGGTCCAATAAATGTTCCTTCTTTGTGTAAATCAAGATATTATGTATCGTTCATTGATGATTATTCAAGAAGAGCATTTGTTTATTTTTTGAAAAGTAAAGTAAAAGTGTTCAATCGTTTTAAGGAATTTAAAAACCTTGTGGAAAATTAGACTGGAAGAAAAATAAAATGTTTAAGAACTGACAATTGCGGTGAGTTTTGTTCTGATGAGTTCAAGAGGTACTGTAAAGATCATGGGATTAAAAGACATAAAACTACACCCTACACTCCGCAACAAAATGGAGTTGTTGAAAGGTTCAACAGGACAGTGATGGAAAGAGCACGAAGAATGCTGAGTAGTGCTGGCTTGGAGGAGAAGTTTTGGGTTGAGGCAGTTGCAACAACCTGTTATTTAATAAACCATTCTCTGAATTTCGCTCTTGTTGAGAAAACACCTTTGGAAGCATGGTCTAGTAAGAATCCCTCTCTAAGACACATTCGTGTCTTTGGCTATGAGGCATATGCATATGTTTCGAATGAAAAAAGATATAAATTGGAGAACAAGGTTGTTAAATGTATTGTTATTGGTTATAGTGTTGGCATAAAAGGATACAAGCTTTGGAATTATGATACAGAGAAGGTTCTATACAGTAGAAGTGTGATTTTTTGTGAGTTGAAGCCTTCTACTTTGGATCTGCAGTTAGAGAAAAAATCAGAAAATAAAAAGGATGTAGTTGAAATTCCTCTGACACCAGATAAAGAGGAATTGAAAATTCAAAATGTACCTGAAACTGAGGAGATCTCAAGTAGTTCTGAGAGTTCTGAAGAATAAGATCAACCTTAGCCTCAGCCTGTGAGGAGGTCAACATGTGAAAGAAAGCAACCTAATAGGTATGGGTTTTCTTTGTTAGATTCTACTTGTGCCTATGCTTTAATTTCTAGCACTGATGAGCCTAGGACTGTGAAAGAGGCATTTAGAATGTCTGATTCAAACTCTTGGTTGGAAGCCATAAATGAAGAAATGGCATCATTAGAAAAGAATGATACTTGGAGTTTGGTGCCCTTGCTTGAAGGCAGAAAAGTTGTTGGCTGCAAATGGGTATTTAAAAAGAAAATAGGTTTGGATGGCAGTGTGGAAAAGTATAAGGAGAAATTGGTTAAGGGGTATTCCCGTAGAGGGAATTGATTATGGAGAAATTTTTTCTCCTATAGCTAAGTTGGCGTCTATCAGATTTCTTTTGTCACTTGCAGCAGCGTACGACTTAGAGATTGAACAAATGAATGTGAAGACAACATTTCTTCATGGTGACCTTGAAGAAGAGATTTATATGTCCCAGCCTGAGCACTTTGTAGAAAAAGGTAAAAAAAAACTGGTTTGCAAGTTAAAAAAATCTCTATATGGATTAAAACAATCTCCTAGAATGTGGTACTAGAAGTTTGACACTTTTGTTTTGTCATTAGGATTTGTAAGATTGAAATCTAATCATTGTGTGTACTACAAAGCTGAAAAATGACCGTGTTCTTATTATTTCTCTCTATGTTGATGATATGTTGTTCATAGGCAATAGTAAGTTAATGATTTATGATCTAAAATCTCAATTGTCTACAAAGTTTGAAATGAAAGATCTTGGTGCAGCTAGGTATATTCTAGGAATGGAAATAACCAAGGATAGGAAGAGTAGAAAACTTTGGCTGAGTCATAGTAAGTATATTAATACTGTTCTGGAGAGATTTTGTATGGCTGACTGCAAGTAGCTAGTTGTTCCAGTTTTGTAGGGAATGAAGCGATCTATTGAAGACTATCCAAAATATCCTACTAAGATAGAGGACATGACTAGAGTGCCTTATGCTATTGCAGTTGGAAATTTAATGTATGCAATGGTTTGTACAAGGCCATACATTTCCTAAGCAGTGGGAGTTCTTAGTCGTTTTATGGAAAATCCTACAAGGACACATTGGGATGTTGTGAAAAGGGTGTTTAGATATCTGAAGGGCACTTCAGAATATGCTTTGTGTTACCATGGGAATTTGGTTGAATCACAGAGGACTCTCAGCATTCGAGGCTATGTGGATTCTAATTGGGCAGGGGACATTGACAGCAGAAGATCCACTAGTGGATATATTTTCATGATGAATGGTGGTGCAGTTAGTTGGATGAGTAAGCGGTAGGCTATAGTCACTTTGTCCACTACAGAGGCAGAATACATGGAAGCAACACATGCCTATAAAGAACCAATCTGGTTAAAAAATTTGTCTTCTAACATTGGGTTTGATGCAGGAATAATTACAATTTACTGTGACATTCAGAGTGCTATTTGTTTGGCAAAAAAACCTACTTTCCATGCCAGGACAAAACATATTGATGTGCAGTATCATTTTGTACGATATATGGTGGAGGATGGAAAGGTCTCTTTAGAAAAATTGGATACTTTGGAAAATGTTATAGATGCATTGATGAAACCAGTGAGCACAAACAAGTTCAGGTGGTGTGACAGTTCGATGGGCCTCAGTACCCATGAATTTAAGTAGTTTTTTTGTGCTCTGGAGGTGTTAGTAAGATCTTCGTCAAGTGGGACATTGTTGGAAAATGTGCCTCAAGCTTACTGGCATGAAACTCCTAAAAGGGAAAAATCGGTGAGACCCTCTAGAAGTCTTAACGACTAGCAGTTGTGTTCTAAACTTTTGAAGTGCTTGGGTCACTAAGACTTTCGTTCTGTCTTACCTACGAGAGTCATCGGCAAGACATGTCGATTGCTATGAAACTTCCATCTCATTCCGCCCAGACATATCTCCTATCGACAGGTTGGTTTCTAATGGTTATCGGGTAGAATCGTGGTGACAGAAGTCATTGGGGAGAGGCATGAAAATTCAGAATGACTCATTCCGACAAGGTATGTCTCACCAACGGTTATTCACAAGAATGTCATCAGGGTGACATGAAGGCTCGATAAGAGTCTAAGTGATAGTGGAGGTCTCACCGATAGTTTAGATTTCAGTATGAACTCTTGGTGATAGTTTTTCTCTCGCTAACTATTCTGTGATTGTTATGACCTCTTGGCGATAGCATTCCTCTCGCTGACAGATTTTTTTTTGTGAACTATAGATGGATCTCCACGTGATGAACTTCAGTGTAATCTCTTGTCAATGGTGTTGCTCTTGCCTACAGACTGGTGCATTCGATATGACCTCTTAGCGATAGTGTTTCTCTCTCTGACTATTTTGTGCTCATTATGATGTATCACCAATAGTGGTGGTCATGCCGATGGTTCTATGATTGGGCATTGTGGCATCGAGGAGACATGGCCTAGTGTCTCACCGACATGCAATACTATTTGAACACCTTAACCAAATGTCTATCCTACATGGTTTGTTCTGAGCCAATCAGAAAAGCGGAATGTGAACCACTAGCAATTGGACTATTATGACTGTTCATGTGTGGAAGGTGAATAGGTTGTGAGGAGAACGTTTATGCTCGAGCATTGGCGGATGATGAAGAATAGAGTGTGAGATAACGAAGTGTCGCTCGATTGAATACGAATTGTTCTGAGTGAATTCATTGGATGTTTCTAAGAGCATTTCTGTACAAGGTTGATCAGGAAATTATGTTGCTGTAAATTGACATCAAAAAGTGAAGTTTGTACTCTGTATGTAATTTTTGTTTACTGTAATACAAAGAGGCTCTTCTTGGTGTGGTGGGTTTTTCTCCTATAAGGGTTTTCCCACGTAAATTTGGTGTCCAAATTGTGTATGTTCATTTCTCTGTTTCTGTTATTTCTTTCATGAGTATCTTAATTGAATTGTAATTACAAAATTTAAAGTCACCTCTTCATTCTTCCTTGAGGTTTTGATGTTAGGAGAGTTTGTTTCACACCTAAGCTTTCCTTACATTTTTCAGAGATTTTTGCAAATTTGGATACCCATTTGCCTGAAACCCATTTCTGTGTAGAAATCCAAAACTGGGATTGATTCACCCAGAATGGTGAATGAGTCCCACTAGGTCAAAAATTCAGGTTTTCTGGAATTTTAGAGTTTTTTCCAATCATCATCAAGTTTCCAGGTGCACATCATTTATTTAATTTCCTTTTTTGTTCTATTTTGTTTGAATTTCTAAGCCATTTCATAAGTCTTTGCATTGAATTGGGATTTTACATTTCATCTTGCATATCATTGTCTATTCCAAGTTTACACTTGGTGGTGAACCCCTCATTAGATCATTTTTAGCCCCTAGGATAACCCTCTCACAAGATCTCTCTCCCTTTTGAGATCTCAAGGGGTTTTTCTTGAGTGAAAGTTAGTGAAAGTTACCCCTTTTGGTCCTAAACCCTAAAGGTAAAAATTGCTCCAATTTCCAACCTTTCAAGTGAATTCTGAATCAAGTCCCAAATGGATATCTTTATGGGAGTAATCTTAAGTTGTTTAACAATATCTTACTCCTTACCATAATGAGGAATTGGTAAGATAGGGTTAGGCAATGTGAGTGGTGTTGAAGGTGTGTTTCTTGGTTGTGGATTGTTTCTAGTGTTGTATGTATGAGCATTGGTATTGTAACTTAGTTTCTGCAAAACATTTTTCTTAGGTGGTTCAAGGATAAGGACGGGTTTTTTTTTAACTTGTGGTTTTTGAGAGGGTGGATAAATGATAAGTTTAGGCTCGGGAGAGTACTCCAAGGGGTATCTAATGTGCATAAACTTAGAAGACTTGTCATGATGTCTTAGTGAAGGGTATTCTAATGTCACTTCATCGTCTTCATCTAAGCAATTATTGTTGTCAATGTTCTCATTTTCTTGCACCATGATATCTTCCCTAGTAGGAGAGTTTTTAGGAGAACTACAAACCAAGTATTGTTGACATTCAGGGATTGGCTTTTCCAAAATGACTTCATCACAAGTAGGGGGATGATCACTGACATTCTCTTGTTCAATAATGTTTCCTCTAGAGGGAGAGAGGAAAATAGGATTCTTGTGACTCTCATAGCTTTGATCTTCTAACACTGCAATATCTTCTTCACAACTAGGAGAGATATCAGGAGAAGGATAGATGTGATCATCCTGATATCCAGTGAGTTTATTCTTGTTTTCTAGGGTCTCATTCTCTTGTACCATAAATTCTATCCTAGTAGGAGAGCTTTTAGGAGAGAGACAAACAAAAGGTTCATCACTCTCCATTATTATGCCATTTCAAGTAACTTCATCAATAGTAGGGGAAACATCAAGAGAAGGAATACTATGGTTTTTATGATTATGGATATTTAAATGATTTTGTTCAAATAGGCCTTTCCAAAAGTTAGGGACATTAGGAAGGAGAGAGATAAGGTTGTCACTTTCAATCCACATGTCCTGACAAATGTGATTTTCATGATCATTCATGCTTGTAACCTCTTTTACTAAAGCCTTCTTGCAATTAGGGGAGGTGTTGAGAGATGGATTTGGGATAAGAAAAGTGGTGGCAATGATCTCATCTTCTTGGATCATACTATCTTTCCTAGGGGGAGGAGGAGAGAGATAATCAAGACTCTCATGATCCGCAATGATTGTGTCTTCTTTCACCAAGATACCTTTGTCTCTAGTAGGAGAAGCATTGGGAGAAGAACAATTATGGTTTTCATGATTTTCTATGCTTGTATCTTCTTGTATTATATCGTTCTCACCAATAGGCAATGTAATATTAAGGATTGTGTCAATTGTTTGTTCCTTTTCCTCTAAGATGTTCTCATAACTATGAAAGATAGTAGAAGGATGACTAACATGTTTCTTAATGACCTCATTTTTGTACTCTAGATTGAACTCATAAGATGGGATGTTGTACTTATGCAATCCATTTTTAACGATATCAAAGCCACGTCTCTTGAAAGAAAACATGCTATCATGGGAGAGTAAATAAGGCGCAATTCTATAAGCTGAAATGAAATGTTTAAATGCAATTTTTAGATTTGAAACAAGGTATTTTGCTGATTACACTATTCAACAACCTGAAAGATGAAATTTTGTAAAATCAAATTTGGAATTAAGCATTGCATGACATGAAGCACTTTAAGCTAGGTTTAGTAAAATGCATGAAACAATAAGTCAACCCACTAAAATAGATAAATGGTAGCAAATAGAAGCACATAAAAGTAGTTTCAAATATTGAAAACTACAAAGTCAAAGCCAACAAGGACTAAGATGCCGGTAAGGGCATCTTGGTCCTCCTGATGAGATTTTGAGGTTCTAGAAAATGAAAAAGAAAGAAAACAACAAAGATATGATTCTGAACCAGAAACCCTGAGAGGGACTAAGATATTTTAGTCCTAGCAGAGGTTTTTTTCAGAAAAACAACAAAGTCTAGGTTGATAACAGTGTTCCTAGGTTTCCTACCTAGGGACCTGATGTGAAGAAACATAAAAAAGTGCAAAGGAATGCAAGAAAAAGTAACTAATGGCAAACAATTGGATGCAAAGTTGAATGCAATTTTTTCAATTTTGAATGCAATAACAATGTTTCTAAATGCAATTAGGATGAGTAACAATTTACTTTTTCAAATTTTCAATGAGATAAAATGATGCAAGAAAGCAAAAATGCAACCTATATGCACTTTCACTAATGCAAATATGAGTAACCCTACATGAACTTTAACTAAATATGAGAAACCCTAGATGAACTTTCACTAAAGCAAGATGCAATGCAAGAATGAATGCAACCTAGATCTAAGAATTTAATGGACTCTAAATCAGAAAATAAATGCTCTAAAATGTTAGGTTCACCAATATGAACCGTAAAGAAAACAAGGTGGGACAAGTTCCCATTTATTCTCTCTAGCTCATTCAATAATGTCATAAGAATCCCAAATTGGATTGGCTATCAACCCCAAAGGGTGAGTCAATTCTCAATAAGGAAGACCTAGGAGAGGTTCTTTTAAGATTTGAAGGGTTCACCACCAAGCAAAATCTTGGAAAAGGAAAATAAACATTCAACTCACAAAACCTAGTAATGCAGGCTAAATGATAAGTGCAAATAATTAAATTAAGCAACAAGAAGTTATGATGTGTACCTGGGAAGTTTGGAAATGTGATGAGGATTCCAAAAATGTAAAGAAGCTGTCAAAATGTGCTATGGAGGACTAAGATTCCCTTGCTACCGTCTTAGTTCTTATCTGAATTTCTGAAATCTTCGAATGTAATCTTGAGGTTTGATGTCTACACTTCCTTCTTCTCTGATCTTATATTTTGAAACTTCCAGATATGGCATGTAAGTGAGTTTCCATGAAGATGGAAACTTTGCAATGCAACTTTTCACTTCAAATGATCTTCAAGTCTTCAACCTAAATCTGCAATCACAAACATACAAAAGGGGAAAAACTTGTTGATTGTTAGTAAATGGGGGTTTTCCTTGGTCAAACACCTTTTTGGTAATTAAACCTTGAAATAGAAATGAAATGGATGGAAATGATGAAAGAACAAAACATTGTGTTGAAACTCACCAAACCCTTGTAATAAGGTGTTGCAAATTAGCTTGAAATGGTTGCACTAGATGTGGTTCTTGACTCTTGCTTGAATGATATTGATCTTGCATAAAACACTTGCTCAAATAATAAACCCTACATCACAAATGTTAGCAAAATAGCAAACAAGATACAACAATATCCTTGATATGATGCTTGAATCTTGATGATGGCTCCAAATGCTTGATGAACTACTCTTGAATGCTTGAATACTTGAATGCTTGGATGTTTAGATTTCTTGTTAGTATAAAATGAAGGAAGGAACCTTGTATTTATACTTATCCATGCTTAATATCTTGAAATTACACCACAATAAGGCGATATATGAATTCATTAATTAAAAGAGGCTAAATCCTGCCAAAATTTGAAATTAAATCCCAAAAATACCTTAAGGGGGACTAAGATGCCCTAAATGGTGTCTTAGTCTCGAGGCATGAAACTTGAGGCACAGACTCCAAAAAGGGGCCCATTTAAGGCACACTTGAAATCAGGGTCCCAATACCTTTGGGGAACAAAGATACCCTAGGTGGCATCTTAGTCCCAACCCAAAAATTAGGGACACTCAACTAGAATCATTAAGTTATCATTTATCCATTGATGATTGTCAAGATTAGCCATAAAAAGGTATAATTTGTTAGGATTGTGGATGAAAAATAAGACCAATTAAGACATAAGTAAGGATAAATAAATCAAGGAAATCCCAAAAATGTGTGAAAATGCAATGGTATGCATTTTCCTACACTACAGGTAGAAACAGGGAGTCCTAAAGAGGTTGTGCATATGTTACTAGTTTAAGAAGATGTGATGTTGGTCAAAGGGGGAGTATGTGATGTTGCTTCAAGAAAAGATCCTTTTCCCTTTATCCCTAAAAGAATGTCATGTAGCTTTGTGTGGGAGTGTATGGCCATTTGTCCTTGTTGTCACAGGGGGAGAGTGAGTGTAGTGTGTGTTGCCATCAATGTCAAAGGGGGAGATTGTTGGCAGATATTGTCATTGATGTCAACACTAACAAGATTATTAGTAGTTGTTGTCAAGGTAATCCCACAAAATTGGTTTACAATTCCATTGAGGAAGGAAAATTTCCAAAATTCTCCCATGAATTGTTTTTTGGGTTTTTAGGGGTTCGCTCGAAGGGGGGTTCGAGCGAACCCAAAAGGGGGTTCGCTTGAACCCCCTTTAGGTGAGCCCCTTTTGATGATTTCATCCCTTTTGGCATCATTTTTAAGGAAAAAAAGGAAAAATCACAAAACAAGGGGATTTCGAGCAAACCTCCCTTCGCTTGAAGGGGTCAAGGGGGGTTTGCTCGAACCCCCCTTTTTTCTCTTCTCCCCCTCTTCTACCAAATTTCTACAAAAATTTTCCTTCCAATGCTTGGGTTGAGGATGAAAATGGAGGGAACTTCACACACCCAACTAGATGATGGTAGTCCTCGAAATGAGCTATCCATTGAATACAATTTTAATATTATTTGGTTTTATTATCCATTTTTTTAGTTTAGTTAAAAATGGAGGAAACTTCAAAGAACAAACTGCATGACGGTAGTCCTTGGAACGAGCTCTCAATTTGTACTGTAGAAAAAAGGCCCCTCTTGCTTTACATGGGATTAATTCATCATATATTAGACTTAATGAGGCTTTAATCTAGTGTTGTGAGGTATTTTATGTGTCCACACTAGGTCTTGGACCCTTGAAAACTAAATAAAATGCTTTTAATGGCATCTTGTGAAGGTGTTGTGAAGTGTTGTAAGACATTGCTACATTATTCTAGACTCTATTCATTACAATTCACCTAAAAATCACCTTTGTACTCATCATCAAGTCCTATTTTGAAGTGTTGTAAAGTCTTGTAGCAAGATTTCATGCTTTTCTAGGCACCACTTCACTATTTATCCCTTTCTTATGACTTATTTGACCCCTTTATGCCCTCATATGCTTTAATTAAGTGTATTTTTGAATGTAAGCCTAACAAACAACACTAAATACAACTTAATTCCTGACACTTGTTTTCAGGTCCTAGGTGGGACCCATTCACCATGGGTGGCGAATGAGTCCCCCTTGGCTCCAAATTCAAAAAATTTAAAAATTCCTTTTGGGTTTTTATTCAAAAACACTTGATGTCAGCCTGCGATGAGGTATGAATGGTAAAATAAGGCACAAGAGTGTATAAATAAGTGTTTTTCTTCTCATTTTACATCTCCTATCTATCACACATCCATTCTTCATTATTCATCCACCAATCTTCCATCTCAAGTTAAGCAAGTTAGGGCTTTCACATTGCAAGTCATTAATTTAGCTTCCTAAGACATTCAAGGGAAGATTCTACATGTTTTGTTGTAGAGTTTCAAGATCAATCATCATGGCAAGGTAATCTATTCCATTATTGCATGTTTCATTCCATTCTTTTAACATTTTGGTTTAATTACCTAAACTAAGTTTGACCAAGGCAAACCCCCATGCCATGGCATTCAACATTTCCTCCTCTCTTCTTGTGTGTTTGTAGATTTAGGTCCTTTGGAAGCTTGGAAATCATTGTAGAAAAAGTTGCAAATTTGTTCAATTCTTCTCCTCATTCAATAAGTCAAAATATCAATAAAAACTCATTTTCAAACCTGTAAATCAGAGTTTCAAAGCGGACACCTATAGGGCATCAAAGTTTTGATCAGAAGCTCCGAAATCCACTCTTGAATATAAAAAATTCAAAATTGGACTCATTCACCATGGGTGGCGAATGAGTCCTATTTCTAGGTCAGTTTTGAGTTTTCTACATTTTCTAACACCCTTTTGATAGAAATAGGTTTTGGCTCAGTTTACCAGAACTAGGACTGATTCATCGAGAATGGCGAATGAGTCCCTCTAGGCCTAAAAAACAACATCAACAACATTTCAAATGTAATTTCTAGTCTTCATCAAGGTTCTAGGTGCACACTTTAAATCTGATTCATTTCTGTTGCATTTCTCCATTTGTTTGTAGGTGATTCTACATTACACAATGTGTTTTCTAATAAGTCATGTTTCTTAGGTTTTGCATACTTAATCAATCAATCTTATCAATTATCTGCACTTAGATCATCTCATTTAGTTCATACAATAGCATGCATAATATAATTTGAATGAACCCTTTGCATTTTTGGGCCCTATCTCTCTCCTTTTAGGTGAAAAACCCTAGAAGAGCTAGAGAAGCACATAGGAAACCCAAAAATCTATGGTTCACCATCGAATATATTTTTAATATGTTTTGGTTTTATTATGATTTTTTTTTTAGTTTAATTAAACATACTCTTTTCACTAAAAATCAAGTTGTTTTGTTATCAACATGTGGAAAAATAACAGATTATGATTTTTTTTTTTAAAATATCTATGCACTAGATATTGATGTCCCTGATCCAACCAAAAAAAAAAATGGAAAAATATCTATGTATTAGATATTAATTTCACTGATCCAACAATTTTTTTTTTGAATTTTGATACATACAAAAAAGGTTATGTGTTAGCAAGTAAATCATGTCTGAATTGTAACTAGTTTGACTTCAAAACTTAATTAAGAAAAAAATATTCAATGAAATGCTATGAAACCAATTGCATGCATGAGAAATCATAGTTATGAGTTTAAATTTGAATTTTTTTCTTTTATCCTTCATAGAAAAGTGTTGTGTTAGCAAGTACATGTCACTCTTTAAAAATGGTGTTTACTATTAAAAACTAGATTTTGAAGGAGATGGAAAAGGAAATGCAATCTGATTCCAATTTAAAAATATATATATATTTAGAAGCTACAGATAAAATGTCACAAATCAAGTGCTAGTTTACATCATCTTCAAATTCCTAACAGTTTAGAAGCTATAGGTGCCCGAAAGTGAAGATTTAGTTAAAAAATTCAGTTCAATGTCCAGTTTGGCCAAAAATTGTAAACCAGCATTGTGGGATCACCTGTCATTGATGTCAACACTTGAGGAGGTGGTTAGAAATTGTTGGCATTGATGTCAAAACTGATTGTTGATTGTCATTTATGTCAACACTTGAGAAGTATGTTGTTAGTCCTTTCTATTGGTCGTCATTATTATATTTAGTTTGGACTAACATTGGTGATGAAGTTCATGGATTGATTTCATGCCTTATCAAAGAAGAATTACTAAAGTTCATGGTTGGATGTCATGCCTAATCATAGAATAATTATTAAAGTTCATGTTTGAATGTCATGCCTTATTAAAGAACAATAGCTGAAGTTCATGACTAGATGTCATGCCTTATCAAAGAAGAGTTGTTGAAGCTCATATAATGCATTATTACTATCAATAGAGTTGATTTGATAATGATATATTCAGATGAGGATTAGAAGCATGTCTGGTAGTAGAGAGATGTTGTTGAAGTCCTATAGTATGTCTTATGCTCTCTCTTGATGTTCTTGATGAAGTATGTGTTGTTGAAAGGAAGTTCTAGCCTCCACAAGTTGCTTAAGTGTTTCTGGTTTAGGAAGCTGCATTGAAGTCTATTTGGAAGAATTCTTTGCATTCCTCCATTTTTGATGCTTTGGTCTTGTTGTTTTTTATTCAATGTCAGTTTTCTATGGTTGTTACACTCCTATCTTTTCAAGTCACTTGTGTTTCTGAGGATATATCTATGAATTGTAGAAAGTTGGTAGTGTTGTTGGTTGTCTAGATTGTTCCAAAAAATTCTCTACATTTCTTTGCATTGATGTCTCTACTCATATGGCTTGGTGAATGTTCTCTAATCATCTGTTTAGTGTCTTATTTCCAATAGCATGTGCTGAAGTGGTCTGCAATTTGTTCTACTAATGCTACATCATCTAGTTATGTATTTTGTGCTTCCTAAATAAAGTATTATGCACTTATTTGATCTACAGTGGTTGTTGATGGAATAAAAGTATGTAATAAGTGTATGAAAGTGTTGTGAGATGTTTAGGGAACATCCCATGTGATATGCACATTGCAAATTGGCATCTTTGGAGCAACATTGTGTCTTGATTTGGCTTTCTGAGATATTTATGGATATCTGGCGGAAAGGGCTTGTTTCTTTTCTTGTGTCCTATTCTTGGGGCTATGCCAACAATGAAAGATGTGTTATGATATATTTTGGTCCTAACCTATCCTACAAGTGGGACTGCATCAAGTTAATTCAATAAGAAGTATGTTTATGGGCCGACTGGTTATGTGCTTCAATGTTTCATCCACATGTTTCCTTGATGCCAAATTAGGTTGATGTGAACTTGAATGTAAATGGTTTTGGATCACATTAGAATAAGTGCTAAGAGTGCTTTTGGTCCTCTCTATCTTCTATATATGACCCCATTATGTTTTAGTGGCCAACTAGTTGATTTCATTATTTATCCTTTACCTAGCTAACCTAATTGAAGTTTTGAAGTGTTGTGGTGGATATAAATGTAAGATCATTTCAGATGCAACAAGAGGGAGTAGTTTACAAGTACAAATAAGTGTGTGTGTGAATTGTATTGAATATCTAGTAGTGATAGTGCTAAAGGGTGTGCAAGGAAAGATCAATTGTGCTATAATGCCTCAATCAATAGAGTGCTATGTTGACAAGCTTTGTCATATTCTTCTAAATCTTTGTGTCCTACTTTGAGATAGTGAATCTCATTAGGTCATTTGTAGATCTTGTTCCCGAATTGTGTTGGCTTCAATACTACAAGTACTTTTGTATCTTGATCTAAGGCAGTGAGCCTTATTGCAAGTCTTTTTGGTAGTGATCCTTTATATTGTGAGTTAACTCTTACTGTGGTTATTCCCTCATTGAGTTTTCCATGTAAATCTAGTATTTTCCTTGTGCATTTGTGTGTCCTCTATTTCTTTCTAACTATTCTTGATTTGGTTAGAAGTATAATTGCTATATCTTGCATTTTTTATAGGTTGCTAAATTTGGTAAGGATTCAAACTACTATATTATTCTCTATTACTATTATGTTTTAAGGTTTTGATTTGATAAAGAAGGTTGAATTGTGTTGAAAGTTTCAAGTTTTAAAAGGGATTAAGTTTTTGTGTAGGCTGATTCACCCCCCTCTTAGTCTATGGGTGTGTTCAACAAAATGTACTCTTTTGAATTTGATTATGAGATAAAAGGATATATTATAGTCTAAATAATCATTTTTTCATTGATAGAGATGTGAAATTAGATGAAGAGACTCAAGAACACAACTCTAGGCCCCCCAAAATTTTAGCTAAAGATAAATCTACATGAAATTCTATAAAATACTTATGAGAATCCAAAAGATAATCTTAGTGATGAAGAAGAAATTACTTGAATGAAAGTGAAATAATTTTATTAAACTTATGAATAAAAACCGTGTTAATTATAGTTACCATTATGAATACTAATGATTCACAAGAATATGTTTATTCTCAAGGGAGATAGAAATGGGAAGAACCAATGTACGATTGGTACAATTTCTTAATTGAAAATCAAACTTAGAATTTGGTTGAGTTTCCTAAGGGTAAAAATGGTTATTAGCAAAAAGTAAGCCTACAAGACTATGCTTAAGTATGGGAATTTTTAAAACTATAAGGAAAAGCTAGTAGTGAAGGTTTACTCTCAAAAAGAAGGCAGTGATTATAATAAAACATTTTTTCTAGTTGCCAAAATTATTAAAGTTTAGATATTCCTAATAGTTGTAACACAATATATACAAAAAAATTATCAGATAAATGTTTAAAGTTTTTTAATTATGAGATTTAAAATGAAATATGCATGGTACAATTGGAAGGATTTGTTAAGGATAATAACACATGGTATGTACATTTAAAATATTTGTAATATAGTCTAAGAAAAACTTTAAGGGATTGGTATTGAAGGATTGATGATTGTACATTAAATTTCAAGGTTTTGATAATAACTTCAAGGGAGGGTAAGGTTTAATTAATTTACAATTTATGTGGATCACATTATTATTATAGGAGAAAATGGGAAACATATCATTGAGATAATGTTAAGCTTTAAGTAAATGTTTAAGTTGACAAATTTGAGCATTATTTATTACTTTATTAGTTTTGAGGTGTGGAGAAAGAACATGGAATTTTTCTTTCATAAACTAAGTATGCTAGAAAATTATTGGTAAAAATTATAATGAAGGTATCAAGGTTCAAAAAATTTAATATCCTTGACTACAAAGCTAACTAAATATATCAATGGTGATGATGTTGATCTAATGTGCTTTATAAAAATACTATATAGGTTTTGATATATTTGACTCATACTATACAAGATATCCCTAAAGTTGGTAATGTTATCTCCTAGTTTATGACTTCTTTTGATGGTTTCAAATTGTAATGCTAGAAATAAGCTATTGAGTTATGTCCATAGTACTTTGAATATTGGCACCCGATTTTCATCTTTTGCACATTTCATCCTTAGATGATATTTTCATATGAATTGGGTAGGTTGTATAGACAATAATAAATCAACTATAAAATTTGTTTTCTCTCTTGGTTCAATTCCACTTTCTTGATCTAGCAAGAAGCATTGTAGAGGTAGATGACATACAACTACTAATAAAGTAGTCAATGAGATCAAATGTTTGATATATATTCTCTCTTAATTTCAATAGTCACTTATAGGTAATACTTTGTTCTACTATGACAATTATAATACCATTCAACATGATACAAATCTAGTGTTTCATGCAAGGGTCAAGCATTCTCAAGTTTATCATCATTACATCACACAATTTATACAACAATAGGTGCTTCAACTTGAATTTTATAAGATAAAAAGTCATCTTGAAAATATCTTCACCAAGACCATAAGTGAAACTTAATATTTTAAATTTTAAAAACGAATTATTATAAATATCAATCATTATATATATATATGAATGATTTATTTTTATCTTATAAAAGTCATTAAAGATTATTAATATTTTGAATTGTAAATCTATTCTATATAATCCCTATTTTTGAAGAAAGATGTTAAGATATTTAATTTATCAATATATATTTTATATGAATAGTATATATATTTTTTATGAATAGTATATATAATTTATATGAATAGTATAAGGAAGCTAATATTTAGTAGCAAAACTATCATCATGAAAGTGGAAAGCATCCATTTCTATAAATAGAGTCCATCTACACCTATTTAAGGTCGTCTTTATCTTTCATTCTAAATCAGCTAATTCTATTTTCTTGTTGGACTTAATCGTAATGATTTCCATATTATTATTGGTGAAGATTTCCTTATATATAAGGAATGGTAAACTGCTTCTTTGTAACATCCCCGAATTGTTCATATGGATTTGGAGACTTCTAGATGTTGACTGAAACACAAATATTTTTCTTTGTAATATCTCACTATCAGGGGTTCATTCTTTTAATAGTAGGAAACCTTATAACTAAGAGAGTAAGATAAAGTTCAAACTAGGTAAATTATAATATTTTTGTACAATAATTAATATTAAGGGGTATTTTACAATATCAATAAGGGGTGGAGTGTAATGGTTGTGTTTTCGCAAAACTTCTTTTTTAAAAAATAAATAAATTGATAGTCATTTATATGTCAAAATATTAATATTTAGTAATAAACGTATTATTTCTAAAATAAACAACACATAAAATTTATGTCTCCATTCATAATAAATAAAAATAAAATAAAATAAAATAATTATTAAATATAAAATAGCTCCAAATTGATATCTCTGAGTGTTTTTAAAATAAATATATTTAAAATAATTATACTAATTATTAATTTATATAAATTTAAGACAAATATAAATTAATCCTTATTACTAGAGCATTTATACTCACAAAAATATTATAATAAATATAGAGTTGATACATACTGAGATCTTATGGTGGCCTCCAGGGATCTAATTGCTTGGTTAAGACTTTTATCTGAACTCTCTGCTATCCGTCTAGCAAATGGTCCAGGTAAATTGCTCCCTTCTTTCTTTGCAATGTGCTCAAGAACTTGTACTATCTGCAATGAATTTCATAAGTTCATGCTTGTATATCATAAAATGTAAACTCTAAGAGGGTTTTATTTCAAATCCAATGTACAACACATTTTAGTACCTGTTCGATTGATGGAGCCTCAACTTTAACAACTTTGCAAAGAGAACTTATTGTTTGAAGCTTGTTAGCATTAGAGCAACAAAAAATAAGCTTGCAAGAATATGGGTGATGTTCCATCAACCAACAAATATAATGTTGAGCATCATTACTAAGCATATCTGCACCATCTAACACGATAACTGCAAGGTACAATGATAATGGGTAAGTATTTGCATTTCATCGAATGAAAAGGATGATATCATTATGATATCATTATTAGGATTCAATCATGTAGTTTTTTGAGTTAAATTCTTTGATCCATATTTCATGAGTAGTGGTTCACAAAATCTTCTTGTGAACCACTACTCATGAAACATAGGTGAATGAGTTTGACTCAAAAAACTACTCTATTGAATCCTGATAACAATATCATAATTTGACACAATGAGGAAAATTCCTCCTACTTATCAAGATGACATAAATCATTAAAATAAAATACTTTTGTCTTGAGAAAGTAGATTAAGAGCTAGATTAAATTCAATGTCTTCACGAAGCACACTTAATCTCATATAATATCTAATTAAATAAAAGACAAACTCAAAAAGAGGATTTAACTTTGCAATGTAATAGTTGAATTCACTATCACAAAAATAGTTTACCTAGAAGAAAGCTTTTATTTTTCAACTATTTTCAATCAAGAGCAGAAACATAAAATTTATAATCATTTATCAAGTTATACTATTGTTTTAATACTTTTGACATATTATTTAACTCTACAATCTATATGAAGATATTCAACATCTGTATATTTTCTTATTGATACAGGTTACTAGCTTTGATAATCTTGGTGTAGTCCAGATCTCAAACAATGTAGATGGATTGTCATTTATAAGACTTTCTATTGGGGTGTTTCACCACTTATCTATTTGTTCTATTGGTGACTGGTCCATCTTTGGTTCAGGTTAAGTTCAATTTCCAACACTCCTTTTTTGAGGCACAATGGAAGTGTTTGGGGTCCTAGTTTTGTCTGATTTTGCTGACATGGGATCTGATATCGTGTTAAACTCTTCTTGAACCACCTAGGAGTAAAATTTGAGACCTCTCATTTACTGCAGGGTGACCTATCACTGAGCTATCAGCCCTCTTGATGACCAATTTTTTTTAAACTCAAATATAATTCATTTTTCAAAATTTAATAATATTTTTATATGTATATTATGTATCTAGCAATTTTTTTAAAATAAAAAGGAAATTAACAATAATAAATAAAATTATAAATGGACAATACCTTTACAATCTGTCCGATATTCTGAGGAATTGGTTATAATCTTAGAATTATGTTCTTTTATTAGCAAGTCAACCACATTCATCTCATAGCCTCCCAAACTGTTTAAGTTGAGTTCGATGTGGTTGGAACTTGCTTTTATAAGCACAACCATTCTAGTCACTAAATTTTCCTGAAACACACCAAATCAAAGGACGCAAATTTCTTTTAGATATCTGTTTATTCCCTTAAACAAACTACCTAAATTAGTAAATCAACAGCTCTATTCAATAGTGTACAATCTTATTATCTATTTCATAAAATTTACCTTCAAATGAATGGTTATTTTTCCTTCTCTTATCTGCAAAACCAATGCAGCCGTATTATAAAGTCGTTTGAAACGGAAATTCCCGTCATACCATCTTGACTATTAAATAAGAACTAGTTAAATGAATAGGTAATACATTACCTGATCTTCATTGCTATGAAAGAATTCTCCGATCATTGCTCGAATAAGAGAACTTTTTCCTGCACCTGGAGGGCCTTCAAAAATCATATGCGGACAATGGCCAACAGTAACCTGTATCTCAGCATAAAGCAAATCTTATATCAATGAAGGAAACACATTTCTATCCAAGGAACGTGCGGTCTACATCATTTGAAAATAATCACTAGTATAACAAATTGTATTCCCAAGGTTGATCATAATAGCATAACCGACCCTAATATTTATGATTCCCTTGGAAGGCTTGGAAGTGCGTTTTGTCAGAATTTCTGATTGCACAGAAAAACACACAGAGCTGCTGCTCTGTTTCCCTAAAACAGAGGAATTCAAATGCGGAATAACAAAATGCAGGAAGACAAAATTGGGCATGCAATGTTTGTCTTTTATATTCAAATATGCTGGAAATGACAATATAGGAAAGATAAAATTTTAACTACTAAAGGTTAAATCTAAGCTATGAACTTCAATCTGCTGGGAGCAATCAACTGCTCAACCAAGTTCAAATAACTTCAGGAGCTACTAGGAGCTCACTGAGCTGAGCTACGCAGAGCTCTTCAGGAGCAATCTCTGCTCACACATGAAACAAACAGCTGCTGTTGTTCAGGGGCTTTCAGAAGCTCACTCAAAACATTCTCTGTTTGCAATCTGCTGCTGCACAGAAAATCAACTTCACCAAATTTTTTCAACTGAATCTTCTCAACTGACTCTTCTTCGGTGACAGAATAATCTTCCTTCATTCTTTTTGTCTTCAACCACATTCCCTCTCAATTTTGAATTCACCTACCAGCATTGAATTTTGGAATTCAAAACTTCCTAACTCCATTAATTCTTCTGCAGTTTTCAGGTGCACGTTAGGAGCAAGTGGAGAAGGAAATCCCCAAAACAATCTTTGAGCTGTAGGCATCGAATGCTCCTGACAGGTAGGTGGACGGGAAGAGGCTCAGGAGCATTAAATTTTCCAACACTCCTAGGAGCCAATCTTCTTGTTGTCTCTGGCTGCTTGTCTTTTTGTCTATTCACCTCAGGAGCTTTCAGGGGCTCTTCAGGAGCTCTTCGGAAAACTTCAGGAACTCGTCCAGCGCTCACTACAGCCGAATCTCTGGCTATCTGTGATAGTCTTCCTAGTTGTCTACCAACTTTAGGAGCTCTCAGGGGCCTTTCAGGAGCTCGACTGGTACCTTCAGGAGCCAATCCTCTAGCCAACTGTGACAGTTTTCCTGACTATCTTGCTGACTGTCTCTCGACTTTAGGAGCCACCAAGAGCCGTTGGGAGCTTTCAGGAGCTCGTCTGACGCTTTCAGGAGCCTCTGCAGACTCTTCTTGTTGAACTTCATGTTCTATTTCTGCTTCTTCAAGAGCTGTCAGGAGCGATTCAGTGCTATCAGAATCTACCAATCCATCCTATGACTTGTCTTCTAGGAACTCCACATCCCTACTAATGACTATCCTTTTGGTGACCGAATTGTATAGCCGATAGGCCTTGGGCTCTTCACTATAGCCTGTGAAAATGCATTTTCACCCTTGTCTTCCAATTTCTGCCTTTTTTCTTTAGGCACGTGTGCATAAGCTACACACCCGAACACTCTCAAGTGCTCAACTTTCCACTTGCATCTTGTCCACGCCTCTTGAGGTACCTTGTCACGGACCACCTTTGTTGGACTTCTATTAATCAAATAAACAGCTGTTGCTACAGCCTCTCCCCAATATTTAGTTGGGAGTCCTTTAGCTTTCATCATGCTCCTTGCCATCTCCACAATGGTTCGATTCTTTCTTTCAGCCACTCCATTTTGCTGCAAAGTATAATTGGTTGTTAGCTCCTTCTTGATGCCATTTTGCTTGCAAAAATTCACAAACAAATTAGAGGTATACTCTCCACCACGATCTGACCTTCGGACCTTGATCACATATCCACTCTCATTTTCAGCCTGGGCCTTAAACAACAAAAACTTATCAAAAGCTTTAGATTTATGTTGCAAAAAATAAACCCATGTCTTACGACTGTAATCATCAATAAAGGTCACAAAAAATCTACTTTTACCAACAGAAATGATTTGCATAGGGCCTACTAAATCAGTATGCACCAGCTCCAAAGGTGCTCTTGCCCTTGTAGAGTTGCCCAATTGAAAGGGCTGCCTATGTTGCTTGCCCAAAATGCAAGCCTCACATCTAACATTAGGCTCTTCTATCCTTGACAAACCATCAATTATTCTTTTCTTGGAAAAAAGACTCAAACCAACATAGCCTAGAAATGTCCATACCTGAGATGCCATATCTTGGAGGGATCTTGAATGGTGCTCTTGAGCACTACATGATGTACTGCTATACATTCTCCATTCTTGAGAGGTGAAACAAAAAATTGAGATGAGAAACACGTCTCAATCTTCAATGGAAACATTCAGTTCTTTGTCATTTGGACTGCTGCAAACACCTTCGTCCTCTCATTCTTGTCATAAATGATGCATTGACCCTTCTCCATCAACACTTTGTATCCATTTTGGATCAGCTGACCAACACTCATGAGGTTATGCTTTAACCTAGGAGCAAGAAATACATTTTGTATCTCCTTCTTTTCACCTTGCTTGTTTCAGATCATAATAGATCCTCTTCCAACAACAGGAACTACTCCATTGTTCCCCATTCTTATTTCAGACTTAACATTTTTATCAATGAAAGAAAAAAGACTTTCATTACCACTCATGTGGTTACTGCAACCGTTGTCTAAATACCAGATTTCAGGGCTGCCTTCTTCACCAATGTTGCACATGATGAAGGCTATGGAATGGTTTCCTTCAACCACATTCAAATCAGCCACATTCACACTTTGCTTTGAATGATCTCTCTGCTTGGTCCAACATTCACTCACATAATGCCCAAACTTATGATAGTAGTAGCATTTGACATTTCTCTTGTCACTCTTCATATTCGAATTGTTATTCTTCTTGCCTCTTCGGGAGTTGGTTTGAGAGCTGCTTGCTCCCTCTTAGTTGTTTGCTCACGCTAAGCTTTCTTTTCTAGCATTACTATGTCCAGATCTCCCTCTACCACATCTAGAGCTATTTCTACCTCTCCCCCTTCCTCTTGCATTCAATTGAGATTTAAAAGCTTGCTCTTGGGAGGTACTTGCAGACCTATTTAGGCGCTGCTCATGGGTTTGTAGAGAACTCATTAGCTCATCAACATACAACATTGTGAGATCCTTTGCCTCTTCAATGGATTTCACAATTGCATCAAACTTCGTGGGTAAGCTCCTAAGGACTTTCTCCACAATCCTCTGATCATCAATGATCTCAACATTCACCCTCAATTGGTTTATCAAACCGGAGAGTCTTGTGTGGAAAATAAAAATGGACTCACTGTCCTTCATTTTAAGAGTCTCAAACTCTCTTCGAAGCATCTGGAGCTTCACCAATCTAACCTTGTCAGTTCCTTTGTAACAGGTTTGGAGGATTTCCCAAACTTCCTTTGCATAGTTAGCTGCTACTATTCTGAGAAAAATGGCCTCTGTCAAGGCTGCTTCTATCAAACTCAATGCCTTAGCATCTTTCCTCAACTCCTTCAACTGGTTCTTTTGGTTGTTTGTAAGCACAACAAATGTTGTTGGGTTAGTTACATCATTGAATCCATTGACCACAAACTCCCACAAATCATTGGTGACCATAATGGTCTTCATCTTTTTTGCCCAAACTTCATAGTTCTGTCCATTAAAGGATGGTGGCTGTTGCCAGCTCTTTCCTTCATCTCCAACCATGTCTCCTACACAATAAACTCAATACCCAGATAAAAAAAATTCCCTAACACATAAGGAAATGGGGCCTATGGCTCTGATACCATGTCTTCATTCTTTTTGTCTTCAACCACATTCCCTCTCAATTCCAAATTCACCTACTAGCATTGAATTTTTTAATTCAAAAATTCCTAACTCCATTAATTCTTCTACAGTCTCCAGGTGCACGTCAGGAGCAAGTGGAGAAGACAATCCCCAAAACAATCTTTGAGCTGCAGGCATCGAATGCTCCTGACAGGTAGGTAGACAAGAAGAGGCTTAGGAGCATTAAATTTTCCAACATGTTTAACATGAACTTTAATATATATATGTGATGAAAATTACATGCCATTTCTTTATGTTTCTAGCTTTAGTGAAGTTACAATGGGCTTATACAGAAAAAATCAATATTTTTTAAAGTTAAATTTTTTATTTATATAATCTTGTTGAGCTACTACTCATAGATCAATTCAGATTCAAATCTAAGATCTATCATTTTCTATTGGGGTGTTCTACCACTGATCTTATCTTTAGTTTAATGACCCCTACAATTCTAATTATATTTCAACTGGTCATCAATCTTAAAACATTTTTAGGAAACTTGAGTTCCTAGGATCACATCAACTATCTTGTCCATTTGAGTCATAGGGTCATCACAATTTCAAGATGGCAACACATATATGCTAGGTTTGGAGTTGAACAATTGACTATTAGAGTACAATTCAAGACTATACAAGGCCCCTCTCCTCGCATTTGATAACATGTGCTAACATTATCAATGGCCTCATTAACATTAAGGTTAATTTATGTGGTTTTATATAGAGAACTATAGAATGGATGTAGAATTTTGTAAGAGCTTGAATATGAAAACTTGTAGGTGGAGGTGACTTTTAGAGGAAATTGTAAGGAACCTTTTGAAGATTTTTTTTTCTAGTGGCTAAGTCATTTTGCTTATGTCTTTCCTTTTAGGATTATGGGATAAACATGGTAGTTTTGAAAAGATCCTTACGCACCAAATTGTGGGCTAATCTTCTTTTGGAATCCTTTGACTTTTCCCTTAACCAATTGGATTGTAACATTAATAAAGCTCTATATGAAACTCTAGTTCAAGTCTATCATCTAGCCATAGAGAAATTAGTAGAGAGAGTGATCTTTATATTGGTAGGAATATTTTTGGCCCATGGGAAAATATTGATTTGGTCGAAAGATGGTCTCATAATTTAGATATAAGCTTAAGGGTCATTTTAAGATTAAATCACTCCTTAAAGGTTCCTTCCTTTTCTCCTTCTCCTAAAATGAAGACTTGATGAAGATCTTAATTTATGGCTTGTATTTTTTGGGAAACATAAATCTTTCTCTAAGTAAATAGAAACTTTGATTCCACCTATCTATTGACTTGTCCAAAATGGCTCTTGTTTAGGTTCAATTACCGAGGTTTCCTCTTCAGTACCAAGATGAATCAATTTTAAAGGGAGTTGGAAACTCATTCTATCAATTCTTGGTCTTGAATCACATCACCAACATCAAGAAATGTAGTGTCTTTGCATGAATGTGTGTTCATGTATAAGTTAATAAATAGGTCCCTTCTTTTGTACTTTAACTTCTAAGTTTTCATTGTGGTCTTAGTAGTTAATTTATCAAAGTGTTTACCCTTATTGTGAATCTTGCAAGAAGTATGAACACCTTATTATAAACTATTTAGTGAATATAAAAGGGTCTATTTCTTTAAAGGGATCGTCAATGGTTAAGAAATCTCTAAAATTTACTCCCTCCACCATAAGAGAAGAATATTGGACCTTTCTCCCATGGTTCTTGTTGTCACTAGGAATTTTTGTAATAATAATGCTCTAGGCACTCTAGTAAGAGGACCCATGTGTCCTACTCAACGAAAAAATTGCATGCTTAGTCCATTTATTCTTCTAAAAGTGGTACCTTTTGTAAGAGGACTTCATCATGCTCAAAGCTTAGTGCAAAGGCCCCCTTTGATCTAGAAGTCCATTCTCTTTCAAGGAGTGCTTTAAAGAGTGAAAAATTCCCACTTGCCTAGGTTGATTCTTTGAATATTTCTTCCCCTATCAAGCATCTCTCTTTTTCTACCTTGGTCATTAAAAATGTAAAATTATATCTTTATCAAAGCCTATGTTCAATGTCTTTTCACCTACTAGTTCCTTGTTGGAATTTTACCTCCCCTAAACTAAGGTATCTATGAAGCTAGATCCTACTCCTTGGAAGCTTTTTCCAAGGATATTAGTTCTGTTCCATATTCCTTATCTTGTAATTTTTATTCCTTTTTCCCTTATTACATGGGGAAAGAAGGCCAAATTTCTAAGGGTTCAAAGAATTTGATAAATATTTCTAATTTGAGAAATGAAACTAGAATGTGGAATCTTAATTATAGAGGCACCAAATCAAACAAAATAATAAAATAATTTGATGATGGGTAGCCAAAAATGTTAAAGAATGTTAGCTAAAAAATATATATATATATATTTTTGGAACATTAGAGGATTGAGTGACCCTAAAAAATATATAGTGAAGTCCTTCCTATTAGAAAAGCATCCTATATTTATTTTTCTTTCTAAGGGAGTAAAAATGTGTGATTTGTCTTTCTTTGATATTAGTAGATTTGTTTGGCCTCATTGATTTTTTTTCTTATTATCTCTTATGGTACTTCTAGTGGGATCTACACATAGTGGGACCATCGTTAGGTTAAAGGTGAAGTGCTATGAAAAGATAAACACGTATCAATATCTATTATCTTCGTAAATCTAATAGACACCATTGGATAATTTCCTATAGTATACCCAAAACTCTAGAAACAACATCAATGGTGAGATTTTCTTAATTCTAGAGAGGATTTCAAAGACCTAAAGTAAATGATTATGGATGACTTCAATACAAACCTTCTCCCCTTAGAAAAATTTAGGGGTAGTAAAAATTTAATGCAAAATATTCAAGACCTTACTTACTTCATGGAATATGGTGGTTTAATGAATATTTGGCTAAGGGTACTCCTTTTGAATTTTGTATCTAAAGAATGAGCTCTAATCTCATTTAGTTCAGACACAATATATTTTTTTATGGTACCCACCTCTTCATAGGTGCCTAAAAATTCAACTAAATTGGAGTTGGCAAGTGGAGAAGGGAGGTTGTGTTGTAAGAAACTCACAAAACCTATGTTGAGGTCTAAATACTTGTAGGTCAAATCAAGGTTTAAGGAAACATAGAATAAGCTACACGAACAAATAGTCTTAACTTGCAGGTAAATATTCTATTGTCGCAAGCACAAAAGTTTTGTTGTAGATGTGTAGGTAGATGTCATAGGAACAAAAAATATATATGCTACAAGTCCTTGAACACACAATACCCAATCATATCATTCTCAAATATTCACACATAAAAAATAACACTTGAGAGTAGCAAAATCATAAAACAACATTAACAACCACACACCCACTCAATTTCAATATACAATATCTTTTGGAATAACTAATATTTTATTTCATTTAACTTAATAATTTAATCCCTTACAATAATTTACACATTTACATTTACTAGAATAAATATGGGAGTCTTTTGTGCTCCTCTTTCTACCCTTTCTTCTTTGTGTTTGCATTTTTTCCTTTGTTCCTTCTTTTTGGATTTTCTTCTATTGTCATTATCTTCCCTCTACTACCCTCCTATTGCCCCATTATGTACCATCTTTTCTTTTCCTTTTCCTCTTCTGCAAATTCCTACAAAATTCTAGAAGTTTCCTTCCCCAAAACCTCACCTAAATTTGTTGTAGTATTTCAAAATTCATCATAAATTCCCAAGTACATGTTTGTGCATTCAATTTTTTTGCTTATATTTTCTCTCCTTCATTTCCCCTTGTTTTTTTTCATTAAATGCACTACAGGTTGGTATTCACTTCCCAAAACAAATGAAAATTGAATTGAAAATTTTAACATCTCTTACACAAGACAATTGAGGAAAATAAAAAAAGTCCCAATATGATGCATTTGCATCAAAATATTGGGGTAGAAAATATTTGTGAGTAAAATGTTGTGTTACTATAGGTTAATGATACTTTTGTTGTAGGTCAGCAACTATGTCCTCATATGTGCTAACTAGAATGATTCCAACTATGTTGGACTTAACCACATGGTATCCTTCATTGACATGTCCTTTCATTTCACTAAATATTCGTTATACCCCTTGGTCATTGTCTTTATGAGCACCCTAGAATCCAAAATACATTTAATTTCCTCTCATTATTTCTTGGGTAGTTGCTCCATCAATTTTTTCATCAATGTTTTATCTTTTCCTTGTTGTTGTGATGTCTCTCTCTCATTATAAGTATGCAAATATGAAACATTAAAAAGTGGAGAGATTTCCAAAACTATAGGTAGATCCAATTCATAAGCATTTGGTAAAAAAATATTGATATCATTACACAACCCAATCTTCTTCCACTTGAGTTTGTTGTAGGCATGGATAGGAAATATTTCTTTTCATAGATGTACGAATACTATACCTCCCACTTCAAAATTATTTTCTCTTGTCTTCAAATCAACTTTTTGTTTATACTACTGGCTACTCCAATTGATATTTTTCTTTCTTTCTAGACAAAATCTTACATTTTTTTGGAACATTCCTCTCCTTCAACACTTCTCTTATATCCTTTAGTATTTGCGAGATCTCTTAATTTTGAAACACCTCTAGGACTATATCCATAAACAATTTGAAATGGAGTCTTACCTATACTTTTGTTAACTAACTCATTATATGCAAATTTAGCTTGAGAAAACACTAAATCCCATTGCTAAGACTTATCACCAACTAAAAATCTTAGAAAATTTCCTAAGCTATGATTAAGAAATTCAAATTTCCCATCCAACTGAGGATGATATCTAGAGCTAAAATACAAATCAGTACTTAACTTCTTCCAATGTGTGCTCCAATAATGTCCCCCAAACTTAGTGTTACAATCTAAAACTATAGAATTTGGTAAGCCATGTTATCTAACAACCTCCATGAAGAATAAATTTTCTACATGTATGGCATCATCTATCTTCTTGCATAGTAGAAAGTGATCCATTTTATAAAATATATCAACAACCACAAAAGTAGAATCCTTACCTCATTGTGTCCTTGACAATCCAAGCAAAAAATACATAGTTATATCATCCCATGGTTTCTCAAGTATGGGTAATTTTTGATATAGTCCTATATTTTGACTCCCTCCTTTGGCATAAATTGAAAATTTTTACATCCTCGTAAGAAATTTCTGATTTCTACCCCCATCTTTGGCCGAAAATATCTTTCACTAAGCTATGCCATCATTTTATTAGCTCCAAAATGTCCAACTAAACCACCATAATCTGTTTCTCTTATCAATTTTTTCCTCATTGATCCTTGAGTTATGTAGATTTCTTGTCCTTTAAATAATATTCCATCTTCTATAAAGTAATCCATCCATGATGCCCTATCCACAATATTAGGTTCCATGGATGCTACCCATGCATCCCTAAAATCCACATCATCTTTGTATAGCTCTTTCATAGCATCAAACCCATCTACTTTAGCTCTCATTTTAATCAATAAATTTTCTCTCCTACTTAATGTATATACTATTTTGTTTGAACTTCCACTTCTATGCTTGAGAATAAAAGTATACTCTTGTAGTAATTCTTCCCACTTCATGTATCACTAGTTAAGCTTGGTTTGACTATTAATAAATTGAAAAGCATGATGATTTGTGTAAAGAATAAATACCTTTGTAATTAAATGTTGATGCCACTTCTTTAAAGCTTGCACTATGGCATATAATTCTTGATCAGAAGCAAAATACCTCTTCTTGGAATCACTAATATTTTCACTAAAATGCACAATAGGCTTTCCCTCTTGACTAAGAATTGATCCTATGGCTATCCCACTTGCATCAAAATCCACTTGAAACACTTTTACAAAATCAAGAATTGCTAATACTAGTTCTTTGGTTACCCTCTTCTTCAAAAGATAAAAACTCTTATTTGTTGTTGTTGTCCACTTAAAATCTCTTTTGTCTCCCATTATGGTCTCAGATATGGGTACAAATATCCCACTAAATTTTTTAATAAATTTATGATAGAAACTAGTTAAACCATGGAAACTTTGAACCTCATGTACACTCCTAGGTTTTGGCCATTGAATTATAGAATAAACCTTTTTAGATCCATTTTTAGTCCTTGTGGTGAGATATCATATCCCAAATAAATCAATTTATCCTTCATAAAACTGCACTTTTTCAAATTCACTAATAACTTTTCTTCCTTGAGCCTTTGTAAAACTTGTCTAATATACAATAAATATTACTCTTTGTTGCTGTTAAAAATTAGGATGTCATCAAGATAAACAATCATAATTTTTCCTAAGAATAGTTTCAACAGTTCATTCATTAATCACATAAATGTGGTAGCTGCATTTGTAATCCAAATGACATTACCAACCACTAATATAACCCCTCCTTGGTCTTAAAAGTACTCTTCCACTCATCACTGTCTGTTATCCTAATTTGGTGATACCCACTTTTAAAATCATTTTTTATAAAATACTTAGCCTTCCTTAAATAGTCCATGAGATAATCCATTCATGGTAAAGGAAAACAATACTTGATTTTTTCTTGTAAGTTTGCACGACATGCTTTGTGGGTTCACAGGCTTGGCGGGACCATTTTGCACCAAGATTTTGTCTCTGATTGCATTACTATGCTTGCTAAAATGGGAGAAGAAAGAAAAAGAGTTGAGTTGGAAAGCTTCGAGATACACACAAGAAACAATAAAGTGTGGAACAAAGTTAAAAGTGGGGGTTTACTCCCTTTTTTGTAGAAACTCCATGGGTCTAATCAAGAAGCTACAAAGTTTTTTGTGAAGAATTGGAACAATGGTGAAATAACACTTTTTGGCAGGAAAGTTAAGCTTGATGAAAATCTCATCGCTGAAGTGACAGGCATGCCCACTAATGGACATAAATTTTTATGGGACAGGAAATTCTCTGATGAAGCGATGGTTAGATTTTCAAAGAAAGACAAAGAAAAATTGAAACTTGTGAAAGTTTCCAATAGTTACTTTGAGGCTGACTCCATTAAAGCTCTCTGGAGAAAAGTTCTTCGCATCATTATGGATTATATCACCCTAGATGGACAGTTCACTAGGGTATACGACTATCATTTTTCCATGCTCAATCATTTTCTCTTTAAGGTCAGGGTTTCTCTCCCCTACTACTTACTATGTTCCTTAAGAAACAATCTGTAAAACCATACGAAAATCCCTAAAAGATATCCTATATTACATACTGGTCTGATAAGATTAATTTTTGAACATTTCCAAAAAATGTTGGCCCTTGCTAACCCAGATGCCTCTTTGGCTTCTGAGGATGATGACACATAACCTAGTTGCTCGGGGAATAAACCTAATTTGAGTCCGGTAAGGATGGTCCTAGACCCTCCCATTGTCTAGACTAGCAAGGAAATCCATGTCCGTAATCCCCAACCTCTTAAAGTCTTCCCTACTTTTGAGTCTAGAAGTTCTACCCCCAAAGCCAAAGGCACCAGAAAGAAATTCCCCGTTAAAAAACTTGTTTCTTACTCTGAAGATACTCTTGATTCTGAGGAATTCGGTGCAAATAACAATTCTTCCTCTTATGTCCTATTGATGGATAGAGATGATAGAACTAGGTCCCCTAGAGCCTCTAACCCTGCTAAAATTTGCCTTAATCTTGATAGGGAACCTACTACTATGAATTACAAAATTCCCTTGATAGTTAAAAATAAAAACCAGGAAGAGGACATAGGGATTTTGAAAAGAACCAGGGCTAATCTAAAAAGGAAGGCACCCCCCATGCCACAAATGGTTCAAACTTTCAAGAAGGGAGTCTAGGATATGCAGGATCTGGAGACCGAGACTGCGAAAGTCTTGAAGACTATGGATTAGTTGCTGCTAGTTTTTTTGGTCTGCACCTTGGCTAGCTTTTTTGTGGTCCTTTCTGGCTTTTTTTGGTTGGCCGCTATTTTTTCAAGTTTTTTCTTTCTTTGCAGCCTATTTAATTCAGAGGAATTTTTTGTCCTTTCATATATTATGTTGTAAACTTTGTGGTTTTGGGTCCCTGTAAAACCCATTTTTTCCTTTATAAAAAACAATATTTGATCTTTTCTTTGTTGATGTCTCTTGATTCCATGCACATTCTCCATTCACCATCCTTTTTTGGTGCTAAGATAGATAGTATTATGTATGAGCTAAGGCTTTATCAAATCAGTCCTCCTTCCAATATTTTTTGCACTTCTTGATGATGAATCATCAAGTGTTATTTGAAATTTCAATCTAAATAAAAATACTTTTTTAAATCTAGAAGCTCTCAAAACTATTTTTTATGGACTGTGGAAAAATTATACCTACAATTGTTGCACTTGATTTCTCACCTCTTCATTTTCTATAGCTTTCAACCTAAAGGCAACCTTGCTAGCTAAACTTGCCCTTGGAATCAAATTCCTCAAATTCTAGCAACCCCTTAGCCCCTTTACTTCTAAATGTGTGCCACTGATGCTATTTTTTTCATCTACTTGTAGCTCCTAGGGAAAAAAAAAATATGTCCTCCTTAATCTCCTTCAAAAAATTATTTTCCTAATACTAGTAGTGTTCTTGGAGCATTCTTTCCACCTCTTCTTCCTTAGTTTCCAATGGTGTAATAGTATGCTTTCTTCCTATTTTATCCAAATTTGAAGTGTTTTCTCTTCCATCATGGATTTACTTCCTATCAAATTGCCATTGTCTCCCTAAGAGTAAGTGGCATACTTCCATAGGCATGATATCACACCACACCTCATCTTCATAAGTTCCTATTCAAAAATTTACTAGACATTGTTGATCAACCAAGACTTATTTCCCTTTTGTAACCATGAAACCTTGCAAGAGGTAGGGTGGGCTATTCTTTTTAACCCCAACTTATCCACCATTTCATTTGAAACAAAATGACCAATGTTGCCACTATCTATTATGACCTTGCAAAATTTTCCACTTGAATTACATATTGTCTTAAATAAATTTTTTTAGACAATTTCATCTTCTATTTTGGTTGGCTTCAACAACACCCTCTTCATCATAAGTGATTATTGTCTTTTAGGTTCATTTGGTTGACTAACATACCCTATTGAATTAATACCCTCTTTGGCCATGTACACACTTGCAACCCTTGTTCTCCTTGATTCTTTTGGTCTACATTGTTGGAATTCCAAAAATATGTGGTTTGATTGTCCACAACTGAAGCCTCTGACTTGGAAGCCTTTTCCTTTGCCTCTTTCATATCCACTTCTACCTCTCATAAGGTATGGTCTTGATCTTGTTTCATCTCTCTCATATTGACATTTTGAAGGGTTGGCATCCTTTTCGTGGATGTATTTTTTTATTGTTGTCCTTTTCTGCATGTCTTCATCTTCAAACTAATTTTTTCCCATAAAATTTGAAAAAATATCAAAATGTGCATCCCCTCTAGAATATCCATCAAACCTAGGCATTAATTTTTATATCAAATATTTTAATGTTTTTCTTTCAAATTTTACCTAAGAAAGGTCAAACTTCTCGTAAATTGGATCAAGTTGGGCATCATGGGATGGATAAAAATATTTTTTATAAAAAAATTTTACCTCTTTGATCATTGGGCCTTGACCTTTCACATTTTTTAAAGCTTCCTAAGTTCTTCTATCCTTAACATTTTCAAGTATGGATTCCTATATTTTAATGTGAAATTCTATTTTTGTTGGCCTAAATGAATAGCATGGATATTCATCCTCATAATACTATTTGACATTTTATCTATCATAACACCTAGGATTTGAATTATGTGATGTATTTGATGAGTTACCACTAGGGTAGACTAGTCCATTCAAACTACATATGGGTGGTTACAATTATTTGTGTAGGTTAGAAAAGAGAGATGGTATACCTAATAACCATCTATAATCACTTTGATCTATGTTCTTGGAGTATGAAAATTAGTGATATTTTTTTTACCAACAACAAAGTCACCACCTCACAAAAGTGAGGAAATCCTTGAAGAACCACATATCTCCAATGCACAATTCTAATTCTATGTTGTAACCACCAATAGAGTCTTCAATGCCATCTCAATCTAGCGACCCTTTTCATTCATGATGTCATTCTATTGGCATAAGTTCATGGGCTACAAAATTTAGTACACAAAAAATGAATAAATACAAATTTATTAATTGTTGAAGTGTTCAAAATTTCTCCAATTTCCCTACAACCCCACAATGGATAATTCATCCTTGAAAATGTCACTATTTTATTGGTGTAACTTGATGATATGCCAAATTTACCCAATGACACCAAAATTTAAACTTCTTTATTATCAGAGTTCTCAAAATAAATTTATAATTTTTATATTTGGAGTAATTTGAGGGGAATCCAAACTTACCCAACCACAAGTCTAATTATGAATTGATTCTACAATTTACTAGGGTTCTCAAAATATTATTTTACTATCTATATCCCTAGAAATTATGTAATTCTATTGGAATAAGTTTACATGATTCCAA